>KL260295.1:1332-29473 GCA_000699545.1 Podiceps cristatus
AAGGATTTATTACAGGATGTTTAAGGGTGAAAGCAAAGGTAGGAAAAAGAAGGGGCTGAGGTGATTCAGGGAGGAACAAGTATGGGAATATATAGTACTAAGGGGAAAGAAAGGGCCAGTTGTGTGTAAATAGTTTGTTAGTCAGTACACTTGACTGGCTATTCCCTGCACCTGACCAGTACAATCAGTTTTATCATTTTATTATTTTCTCTTTCATGCGTTCTGTGTGCATGTGAAGTGTGTGAGCGCAGCAACTGGAGTCAGACCACAGGTTGGAGGGCTTCTGTGTCCATGGTGCCAGCAACTCTCTATATGTATGTATGTAGTGTATAAGTGTGCTGTGTGTGCATGTGCCTACTGGGAATACATTGTCAGCCTCACTACTGGTTGCATCTGGGAGCATGGAACAGCAGCAGTTTTGCCTCTCTTCTCTTGTTGAACCCAGCATGATATATTTTCCTATAATGAAAAATGTAATACTTTTTTGCAGCTTACTAGTGAAAGAAAGAAAAAGTAACATGAAACAAAAACTTTGTGAAAGCTAGATTTTATCTTGAATCACACTGCTTTTTCTTACTGCAGTCATTTAGTTCTCCGCAAAATAAATAAAATGTTATTCACGTGGAGCTAGTAGCATTGCTATCTTCTTTTCATAATCACAAATGACTACTTAAGGTGCACCACAAATAGATTTTCAAGAACATTCTCTAAATGTGTGAGCATAATGAGACTTCATTTAGCTAAATAGGGTGAATTTCCCTACCCATTCTTCAGACTGCACCTGGATTAATCCTTTCAGCATGGTGCAGTTTCTGTAGCAATGCTAGAGCATAGCACTAATTTAAAGAACCAATATTCTGCTGGATCACTGTGATTCAGAATTCTTTACTTGACACATATGATGATGCTCAGCACCCATTGGGTTCTATACACCAGATACGGTAACTGTCGGGTCACTGAGCGTAAGCTCTTTCTTTCACTGTCTAGGGGGCTGCCCATGATAAATTTTAAACTCACAACACATTTCTCTAATATAGTAAGGGACTAGCTCCAGTGTCCTGACTAGCCATTATCTTTCTCATTAAAATAATTATTGCATCCAGTGTTGAACATGAACTATTGTGTGTTATGACTGTGCATTTGTCTATAAAGTCACTGCGCTCTTGGAAGCTATTGTAGCTCATTTCTATAGGAAACCTTTTTATTATCTTGGCTCTGAAGGGGAGTGGGGAAGAAGGGAATTCTGCCTTTCCCATATTCTGCATTTATTAAACATCATCTAAAAGAAAGCATTTTAAACACATAAAAGCTTTTACATGCACTCTGCATCCAAGGGAACACATTTATTTTTTCTGCTACTTTAGCAGTATGTATGTGGTGATGGTATTTTAAAAAAATAGGTCAGGACCATTTTCAGACTTAACGAAGACAGCACCACTTCACAATGCACTGGGAAAGGTACTTGTATTTTTTTGCATTTCTTAACTACAAGCAGGTGTCCATGTATTTAGAAATCTCCAAACTGTATTCTTTCCTATAAATGTTAGAAGTGACTGGAGATAGTTCAGATTGCTTTAATGTCTACCTATTTATCAGGTGGATTTTCTTATGCATTGGGCTACACTGGTTAAATTAAATGACCATGTTAATCATTTGCAGTCCTAAACTGATTAACTGTCTTCTGAATTTTTTTTTTTTTTTTTGGGCGAGAATCAAATTTTTCAGGCTAAACATATGTGCATATCCTCCAGTTACAGATAAAGTCAATTCTTTCGTACATAATAACAAATTCTCCAACTTCTCCTTCCTACAAATCCTAAAAATCACAACTTGGACTATTTTGTTTATCAGCTACTCATATGTGTCCGTAATGATTTCAGTCATCCACAGATGCTGTTTAGTTTTGTTTTACATCTGTGTGTTTCATTTGCTTGCTGACTTTTGCTAGGACTGTAGCTCTTTGAGACTAGGTTTATCTTCTTCTTCATTTAACACAATGAAGCTATCACTGCTGGTTGATGCTTCAAGGCCCTGCAACAGCATGGGGTGTACGAAAATCTGATGACATTTTTCAGGGACAGGCAAGCTGAAAAAGAACTTTCCAGGCTATGTTAGAATGAAGGTGCCTTATTTCTGTGAAGTTTAACTTCTGGATAGAGGATGGTAAGTGAAAAATCAATGCAAATATCCAGTTTGGGATTAAATCTAACAGTAGTGATATGACTGTCACAGAGAAACATAGTTGGTTAATGATATTGTCATGAATGTCAGAAGGCCACAGGACACCCACTGCCTGATTAACAGAAATAGAGGTTATAATGACCTGATCTAGGTTTCACTGCCCACCTCAAAGGTATTCCTTTTTCGCAAGTTCTGTACTTAGACATTAATAATTAAAAGGAACAAAGACAAGATGAAAATCAAGGAATGTTATTTGTACATTTACAAGTGGTATAGGAATACATAGGTATATTAATAATTATCAGTGACTTTTAAGACAAAAATTAACAAACTAACCTGGACACGCATATTTGTAAGGACAATTACAACCTGGATTTATTCAAAATTATATTCTCATTTATATATTGGTGCTTCTTGCCAACTTAACTTTGATCATAGGAAGCCCAACCACTAGACAAAAAATGTTGAATTATTTTACTATTTCATATGCAATATCAATGATGTTATACACAACATTTATGTGAACATACTTGTGCATGCAACTCTGTAAAATACACTGCAAATTATTTTGTTACTCAATTCATTGGAATGTGTGATTGAAAAAGGCTTTAGAAATTGGTTGGTCCAGCCTCCTGAACTGAGGCAGGCTCAAAAATACCTATAATGACTTTCATGTATATTATTAAAAAAAAAAACCCAACAATATAAATGCATTTCAAATTAAATCAGAAATTATGACAACAAGTGTTTTATTGCTTAACTGAACAACAAGTCATCAAAGTAATCTAAATTAAGAAAAAAGTACTTCCCCTACTCTGCTAAAATGATGGAAGATAGTGTCTAAGGACTAAGAAACAGTGTGTAGGAGCATTTAACTAAGTTTTAAGAGCAGTTCCTTTTCCTCAAGTGAAAAAAATATTTTCTTATTTATAAGTTTCATGAGAAACTGACTAGAAGCTAAAGAGGCAGGAGTGCTTTTTCCTATCTTATTCTATGAGGGGAAAAAAAAAAAAAAAAAAAAAAAGAACAAGCCGTGTAGGCTGAGAAGTATTAGAGTGTGATTGGAGAAAATCAATCAGCTCCTGAAACACAGATAATACTTTGTTTTGCCTAATAAGTCAATTAGTTTCCAGGGCAGAATTAATCAAATATTTTTTATTCTTATTTCTTGAGCACATTTAAGAGTTTTGCTTAAGTAATAAAAACCTCCTAAAATGGCAATTTAAACTTGTTTAATTTATTTTTATTTTCATTCAAATCTAGTAGCTGTAATTTGAAACCAAATGAAACTTTTCCAATATTTCCCAGCACATTTTAAAAAAAATAAGTAAAAAGAAAATAAAAATCAGAAGTCTGAATAAATATTTACTGGGCAATATAACTGCCTAAATAGATGTGAATAGGCAAGGTATACCTTCCTAGTTAACAAACAGAAATAAATTAACCTAAACCTTCAGTATGGCAATCATTAAGACATATAAGGTTAGGATTCATCTTGCCTAACTTAGACATTTAAAAGCTGAGGTTTTCCATAAAGTAAACAGAGAGCAACAGGCCTTTCTGGAGGACATTTAATCTGTTTTGTGTCAGAAATCCTTTTTCTCTATGCTCAATCTACATGACGGGCTTGGGTTTAGACAAGTTATTCTTTTAAATGTCTAAGGCAATGAGAAGATTCCTACCAACATATGGTTATTGTTAATGAAGGTTTTGAGGCTTGCAGATTTAGACAGCCTTACAGGTCAGAGGCAAGTCTAGTTCCCTGCTGAAAACTGAGAGCAGCAGTGAAGTTGCTTTGTATTTGCCCTTTCAGTTATGGAAAAGTAATTTTCAGAGCTCTTCCATCCTCTTGTGGTGGGATAATAAAATGGAATCATGACTTCTCTTCCTCTCTTGATTAACACCTATAGTTTAGCTCACCCTCAAATGCTGCTTGTGGACATTTTTTCAGGGAGGGGTTAAGCCAAAATTGGACTGTCCTTTGAACCAAAGTGCCTTTAAAATATATTATGTAGAGAAGAAACAACAGACACTAGCAAGAGTTAATTCCTGAAGTCTATACCTCCTACAATATGTCATTCTAACACACATAGCACATTTGCACACTTGAGTGCACACTTTCTGGTGGTTGACAGAATCTAACACCCTTTTGTCTTTGTCTGATTCATTGCTATTAGACTGGTTAGTTCATGTGTCTCTGTGCACACCCATAAATCCTCAATTTTTGTTCCCTTCTTCTAGGAAAATTCTTATTTGATATAACTTTCAGTATATGCTTTATCATAACACCCTTTGTAAAAAGATTGTCTAATGAAATAAAGTCAACTAGTTTTCAATGTTACTTAGTCACAGGTAAAAGGGTGGAAATTTAAAAAATGAAAGTATTTTTAGCAGAAAGACTAAGGGCTTTTTTCGGAAGATAGATTTCTATGATCCTTGTTTGCATTACTACTTAATCATTATTGAGTAGCCTCATTGAAACTATTAAAAATATTTAAGTATGGTACAAAAATCAGGACTCTAGCCAACCGCTTCTCTGTATTCTCAGTGTTCAATACACTGAGTGACTCTCTGTTTGAGTAAAGACCAAGGAAGTTTCTGACAATTTAGTTCCAGAACTGTGGATAAAGGCTAGGAAGATTCCCTTGACTGAAAGTGAAATGTATATTAGCAGTGTGGCATGGTGACTAGAAGTAATAAAAGCAAAATTCTATGAAAAGAATGCAGACTTAGACAGAAAAACTTTCTTCCTCTTCATTTTTTAAACTAGTCTGTAAAGTTTAATAGAGAATAAAATCCTCAGTATAAACTGCGCTGTTTTTCCAGTGGAAAAGCTAGAGTGTTTCTACTAATCTATA
This sequence comes from Podiceps cristatus, assembly GCA_000699545.1. Lineage (NCBI taxonomy): Eukaryota > Metazoa > Chordata > Aves > Podicipediformes > Podicipedidae > Podiceps > Podiceps cristatus. The sequence goes on from KL260295.1 coordinate 6,372, forward strand.
TGAAATCATTCTACAGGGAAAGTTTATTTGCAATTTTAGATATGCTTTTGCTATCATTTACGTAGCAGTGAAAGTGATAATAATGCTTACTCTCTTGTATTGCAAATACTGTTTCGCATAATCAAAGACTTGTTTATAAATTTTGAATGGAAATTGACTTTGTAAGTGAATGCTCCTTCTTCCTAAGAATGTTTGCAAATTCTCGTAGTCCAGCTTAGAATTTTTTTTTTTTTAAATAATTTTTTTAAACAATAAAAAATAGTACTCCATATTGAAAGGCAAATGTTAACATCATTTGCCATTAGTCAGAAGTGTAACTTCATTAAAGCAGAAGGCCGTATAATCCCTACAGGAGCTCTCTGCAGGAAATAGTTTATTCTTACTTAGCATATCTGTGAATTCTATCAGCATTACTGTCTTTCACAATGTTTTTTTCTTTTGAATATGTATGAAGGACTGTCCAGTGACCTGCTTAGCATCTCCAGGTTCATTCTGCCTTAACAGTCTCTCAAGTAGAGTGCAATCAGAAGACTCATTCTCTCTCAACAGCAGCGATCAATATGGCAGAGGCCAAGGAAATGTCTGCAGAAAAGAGATTTCTATCAATAAAATGGAAGAAACAAAGCAAAATATAGGATTGGGCTGTAACTCACCAAAAAAGCCCAAACACCTAAGAGATGACAATCTCTTTGTTAATCTTTGTGTAATCAGATCACTACATTACAAAAGGTTACCACAAAAATTCTCCACAGAAAAAAAGAGGTAGCACTTTTTATAATTAATTTGGAGAGCTTTTGAGATCAGAGAAACAGTGTTTCATCATGGCTTATTGATACAATTTAATTAATAATTTAAAAGCTTGGATTAATTTAACTAGGACCAGAAGGTTTGAATTTTTTATAGCTGTTTTTTGGCATATCTAATTTTACCATGTTATTGCAACCGTTCATGAAACTTAATAAAGCCAAGTGCTCAGTCATTGTCAAGTTATTGGTTTTGTTATCCTCCTGAAGATTATGCCCCAAATTCTCAAATATATAGATGTTACAGACAGTGGTTGAGAATGTTGATATTATACTAAGGTAGGTCTGTCATCTCATTGACTTTATAACCTCTCACTCCCAATAGATTAATTCCTTTGTAACTGATAGCATCTTTACTTACTTTGCCAGATTTTTTGTTTCTAATTCCTCTGGAAAGTTCTACACCCATCTGTTTGATTGCATGGCTTTTTGTTGTTGTTGTTCTTTGCTTTTAACTTTGATCATGAAAAGCCATCCCTGGCATTATATATGGACCCTCCTTAGTTATGTTCACATAAATTAACAGATTAATCAGAATGCAGATGCAGTGTTTTTAAAGATTACTATATGTCATGTAGCTATCACTTGAATACAATTGATCATATTATTAGCATCAGATTTTCCAATAAAGAGTACATTTTACATAAGTTCCCAGGAACTGGGTTTTTTTTGTTGTTTGGTTTTTTTTTTTTTTTTGAGGGTTTTGTTTGTTTGTTTGTTTTTAAATATGCAGATTAACTCTTAGAAAAATAGAACTAAACTCTTCCAGGAAATATTTTGTCCTGCATAGAATGGCTAGCAGCACAAAAGTTACAAATTCCTCCCTAGTTAAATCCTTGGCTGGGATGTAAGTTTTCATTTCATGCCCTTGCATAGATAAATTTGGAACTGTATGCATTTTGCAAGGGCAAATGGCCTTGTTAGCAGTGAGAAAACGTGTTTCTCTAACTTTGAAATTCCTCCTGAATTCTGACTTTTATGTGTACTTACAGCCTAGATGAATTATGATAAATGTGGATTAAAGTTCTCAGGGTGTTTTTTTTTTTTTTTTTTTTTATTTTTCCTTTTGTGCCCCTACCTCCTCTTCCTCAGTCTAAGACTTCTGGAAACTAAAAACAACAGTTGCAAATTTTTAACGGTACATGTTGAATGTTACCATTAGCAGGAAATATTATCCAAATTTAGTGTCTCGTGGAATATGGACACATTCAGCAAGAAAAATAAAGAGCTCAGCAATTTTGACGTAAATAAATGTATTCTTGTAAATTTCCTTGAAGAAATAACAATCAATATGACTTCTTGTTTATAAACCCAAGCCCCATTCCCAACCACTGTCCAGTTAGATTTTTTTTTTTTTTTTTTTTTTTAATTTTTTTATTATTTTTTGGGGATGCACTAGTTTGAAAAACAGTCAGGTTCATTTATACAATGAGAAGGTTAAAACAATAGTTTCCTTGATCTAAAGATGATGAATATTATCAGATTTCAAAACAAATATACATGGGCAGGGACAGTTTTTGTACAGAAGAGGAAAAAAAAAAAAAAAAGAATCATGGGAGAATAGCAAATACAGGAGGGCGAGAAGTTAGTCTGTGAAATCTGGGTAACCTAGAAAGCTCTGAGTAAGAGTTAAGTGAGCTTGGAGCTGAGAGTAAAAAAGTGCTTTTCTGCTATTTGATTTTTGTCTTGTTCAGAGATACAGAAGTTTGTTTTCTTTCTAAATAGAGACAGTTTTGACAGAAATAGCATTGCTTCATCTTGTAATACTCATCCTAAACACTCGGTTCCTACATTTTCCTTACATGTTTAGACTGAAGTGCTTGTTTTCTGAAAACAGAGTCTATACAGAGTATAATATAATGGCATATTTGTGCTGGTTTTGGCTGAGATAGAGTTAATTTTCTTCATAGTAGCTGGTATGGGGTTATGCTTTGGATTTGTGCTGAGAACAGTGTTGATCGTACAGGGATGTTTTTGTTACTGCTGAGCAGTGTCTACACACTGAGTGTAGAAGCCTTTTCTGCTTTTCACCCCACCCCACCAGCGAGCAGGCTGGGGGTGCACAGGGAGTTGTGAGGGGACACAGCCAGGACAGCTGACCCCAGCTGGAAAAAGTGATATTCCAGATCATATGACATCATATTCAGCAAATGAAGTTGAGGGAAGAAAGAAGAGGGGGAAGTTTGGAGTGATGCATTCCTAAGTAACTGTTAGCCATGATGGAGCCCTGCTTTCCTGGAATGGCTGAGCACCTGCCTGCTGATGGGAAGCAGTGAGTGAATTCCTTGTTTTGCTTTGCTTCTGTGCATAGGAAAAGCTTTTGCTTTTCCTATTAAACTGTCTTTATCTCAACCCACATATTTTCTCACTTTTACCCTTCTGATTCTCCCCTTCATCCCACGAAGGGGGAGTGAGTGAGCAGCTGCATGGTATTTAATTACCACCTGGGGTTAAACAACAACAATATTCTATCAGTTTTAATATAATAAAGCTAAGCTTTTGGATTGATAAAGCTAATCATATAAATTAACAAAATAAACCAATTATGATTTATTTAGAATAAAAAGGATCATATACTACTTTAAGAATAAAAAATAAATACATTTTCATACAATCATAGAATCATTTAGGTTGGAATAGACCAACCGTAAATGTAACATGTCCAAGTTCACCTCTAAACCATGTATCTAAGTGCCACGTCTACATGTCTTTTAAATACCTCCAGGGATAGTGACTCAACTGCTTCCCTGGGCAGCCTATTCTTGTGCTTGAAAACCCTTTCGGTGAAGAAATTCTGTCTTGTAGTGAGGGGCCCAAAACTGAACACAGTACTTGAGGTGGGGCCTCATCAGTGGCAAGTTCAGCGGGACAATCACTTCCCTAGTCCTGTTTGCCACACTGTTTCTGATACAAGCCCAGATGCTATTGGCCTTCTTAGCCACCTGGGCACACTGCTGGCTCATATTCAGCCAGCTGCTGACCAATAAGAGAATTTTGGTTCCTCATGATCACACACTGTGAGACCTTTGTTTTCTGTAACACACAAGGGACTTAACATGCAGTTTTAAAATTAGCTTAAGCTGTTAGTCTGTGCTACTGCCAAAAAAGAAAGGTCTGTGTAACTGGGGGAAGCTCTGGTATCCTTACTACGTCATTCAGGACATACATGTCTGTTGGTTTCCATTTGACAGCTCTAGCTATCCATTATCTGAGTCAGCTCTGCTCAATTTCTAGGACACACACAAGGACAAAGAGGGATGCAGGAGAGTGTGGCTGGGGTGAAGGAAAACAGAAATTATTTTCATCACCATCCTGCAGTTAGGAAGGCTTAAGCTGTGGAAACCCTATCTAATAGTGCTTTGAGAATGAGAATTCTGTGGGTAGGAATATAAAGAATATTCCTTACTTCTGTAAGTAGGCTTCTAAATAAGCAGACTTTTTTGTTTGTTTGGTTGGTTTTTTTTCATAGTGGAAAGTCTAGTCAATATAATTAATCCTTACAGGAGATTACCCCTGGGACCCTCATAGGCATTTTGAAAATTGACAATTTTATTTACTTAACTATGAAGATGAAAGTCTAAATCTAAAATCCAGTTATTTCTTTCTCCTTCACTTTTGAGCAATATGCCTAGTACCAGCCATCCTGAAAAAATGCTGCAGTGCTGGTTGAGTACTGACTCACAGGGAAGCTTGGTACGTGGAGGATGATCAACACTACTTCCTACAGTAGCCTTTTTATTATTTTTTCTTGGAAGTCTGCCATACAGGTATTGAACAGCTTTCATGCTGTTTAGCTTGTAAAAGCTGACAAGATCGCAGCCCAAGGTTATATGGCTGAACTTCATATAAATCCTGCCGACTTTAGATGATGTTACAGAACAGCCAACAAACCGTTCTAACAGAAGCCTATAATGCTCTTTACACCTTGGAGAAGCAGCATACTGATTCAAACACAATTATCAAAGTTTATGAGCAAAGACAATATGACGGGGTTGGGTGAATCCAAAATACTGGTAATAGTCCTTCCACATTAACAATTGCATTTATGTAAGTTTAGGACTTCATACTTGCTCTACTTTTATTGTTTACAACTAAAGATGAGAAATTATCATTTGGAGTGACTGAAATCAAGTCTGGTATATTTTTGCATAGTTACAAGGGAGTATTCAGGTAAGAAAAAAATCAACTTTGTAGTTACAATAGCTAAATAAACAACTCTAACTAGAATCTATGCAACTTATGTTAAGAGTTACATGATGAAGAGAAGCATGACAAGAAACTGGTAGATTGAGTAATCCATTTGTCTTTTTAGATAATAAGTAAGAGATTATGGGGAGAAAGTGTATAGAAATGAAATCTTACCTTCCCTAGAGCCTAAGCATTTGCAAATAGGATTCTTTTTCTGCAGTCCTTTTGTGATATTAGGAAACTAATTTTTTTTAAGAAATACAAGCTTTTTATTTTCCCAGCCATTCAGTGGTTAAAGTTTCCCTTCAGATTGTAAGAATCCTGGATTCAGCTCCTTTTCTGCCTGAAGTCGTTTACATATTTCTCACCTGTTGCGAACATGCCCTTTTCTGCGGAGCATTTCCTAATACATGGTGAAAAGGAAGAATGCACAGTTTATCCTAGTTATACTCAGTCTAAAATAATGTAATATTTTTTCAAAGAAACATGAGGAAGTAGATAGGATATTTAAAAAGGGAGAGATGAGCACTGCTGGAGGATAACTGTAAAAGCACATAGGAAGGATCCAAACATAGGCAGTATCTCCTAAAGAGGTTGTAAAAATTGCATTTATTCTCTACCCAGTGATTGCACTCATATAAAATAATTAACATTCCTAATGGAAGGGTTGTGAGAATCACAATATCATTTTTTTTTTTTTTTTTTTTTTTTTTTTTTTTTTTAAGAAGAGATCTTCACCTGTTCGTCAAGGCATATTCTTGGGCAGCTCTGCTAGAAAGTTGTCTGCTGGAAACTGAGGCAGAGGTGAATGCTTCAGCTATTATGACAATATTAACACTGGCTCCTGATCTGTTATATGAGTGCTGAGATTCTTTATTAGACTGAGTTGTCCAGATGCCACAGGGTTGAGATATACAGCAGATAATCAACTACGCAGTATAAGAAGGTTAGGTGCATCAGGAAAACTTTAATACCAAAATAGTTGATCATCAATAGTTTCAATAAAATTTTCATTTAGTAACTGAAATCTTTCTGTGGATCTTCTCCAAAGTATGTTGAAGAAGTAGTAGGAAGTTCTCTACAGTTAAATTAGTATGTGGAAAAAGTACATCTTCAATGACTGCTATTAGAAACAAGGAGACTATATTTTGGAATTATTGGATTTCAAACTGTAACTAAGTCATAAGAGAACAGCATTGTGTACTTACTTTACAAGTGACTAATATAAGACATAAATAAATATTCTTCATAACACAAGTCATATTTGGTACAGCAATAGGAAAACTGCTTAAGTACAAAAGAGTGAATAATAATTTGAGAGACAGACAGTATGGAAGAATGTTACATAGATTAAATGTAAAATAATGTTCCAAATTGCACCTTACACCTGAGCTGGGACTTGCCGCTTCAGACACTTTGCATCAGAAATGCATTCCTATTTCACAATTTCTCATCAGCTCTGTACGAAGGCATGAAGTGCTCCACTTAATACCACAGTTTACACAAATAAACATGTTTGATTTTGATGAATCCTTGCTTGCTTTTTGATGAATACTATTGAGACAGCTCATTAAAAACTATTTTTTTTTTTTTCACTTTGGTCACATTACTATCTAGAACAAAGTCAGACTGCTCTGCAAAAAAAAAAAAAAAAAAGTTATATAATGATTTGGATTTCACCTCTGCTTATTAAAACAACATCAGAGCCATGTGCTATTTTTTCTAAGAGGAGGATTGATGTAGTCATGACAGTCAATGCTAACAGATATTGTCAGAAGTTTCACTAGATGCTTTTCTGTTAGGAGGGAGAGCTTTAGGCAATCAGTATGTTTCTAAGACTACAGCTGTATGCACAACCCAAAGTGGTGTTGGAGTTGCTGATACCAACTTTGAACAATCAGGTTCAAGACCAGGAGAATAGCCCTGGAGATGGTGCTATGGCTAAACTTGCAAACTCTGCAGCTCAGTACAAGTTGTGCAGTTGCATGGAGCTCTGCAGTAATGTGGCTGTTCTGCTCCTAGTAAGGAATTTTCTCAAAGCTTGTATGAATAATTTTTGAATTATGTTGTTTGTGCTCCCTGAGTTCACGCTTCTTTAAAACAGAGATTTTGATAAGAAAAGTATGCCCTTTTCTACCATCTTTCTTATTACAAAGGTAATCTGAAATATCTAAATATTTGTTAAAATAATTAACTTGCTGACTGTATCAATTTTCTATATTTCACCCTTTACTAAGGTTTAATGGAGAAGGCCTAGGTAGACCAATATTATTCCTCACATTTCCCATGTAACTGAGACAGAGACATTAACTGGCTTGTTTGAAAGCTGTAATAAAAGTTGAAACAAAACCTGAATCTCTACCTTATTTGCTAGGTCACAGAGTTTCTTGGGGAAAGGTGGCGAGGGGGAGGGTGAGGGTGTGTGAACAGGGGATGCGAAGTAATCTATGTATCAGTAAAGTTATTCCTAAAATGGACAAATCCTGATTTCACTGGTTAATGAGCATATTTTATCCATAAATAAAAATGAATTATGTCACTTCAAAACTTTATTTGTGTGGGTACCACGAGTTAGGAAATAAGGCAAATGGAAAGGTTATGAGATATATGTGGGTACCATGATGGGAATTTCTCAGGCCTGAAGACTGTTTTGCTGTGGTCACAAGTCATTTAGTTTTCCTTTTATTTGAGTAGGACTTTGAGAATTCTTTTCCTCCTTTGTAAAAACTTCAGAAATTAATTAAAATGTTCAAAAACATTCAGATATTAACTGTTCCACCTTTACTGCTGCTAATTCTGATAGCTGTTGTGGAACAGAGCACTGAAATTACCTTCTGAGCTTATTTGCTTCATTGAAATAAAGGTGTTGTTTCACTAGAAAGGCAAGTGAAAGGACCATCTTTTTATGCCTACAACTCACCCTACTTAGCAAGGAAAGAAAGAAACAGTCCCATGATGTCAAGTCACAACAGCTGTATAATTATTGACCAATAGTTGATCATATATTTCAAGTAAAATTTTCTATTTGAAAATTTGTATACATTGCTTTATCCAAAGGGGATATTTTGATTTCTTTGAAAGGCTGAATACAGTGATCTCTGCTGAGTTATTGTATTGGTTTTCAATATGTGACATAATAAGAACCACAGAAAGTTGAAACATGAAGTGGTAAAATATTCTTGGCCCAATTCTGATTTGACACTACTGGAAAAATAATTTCTTCAGTAGAACTGTCTTTCATAGACATTATTTTAAGTGTGATGTTTATGTTGGTCTGATTATATATCCTACATCGCTATAATGTTCAAGGAATTTGATCGCCAAATACTTAACAACTGTTCTGGTTTCAGCCAGGACAGAGCTAGTTTTCGTCTTCAGCTGCTCCTGTGTTTTGGAGTTGGTATGTGAAACAAGGTGACAGCACGCTGCTGTTGTTCGCTGCTGCCGAACGATCGAGGACATCTTGCAGTTTCCCAAGTTTTGCTGATGTGCAGGTGCAAACACTTGGGAGGGGCACAGCCAGAAGAGTTGATCTAAACTGGCCAAAGAGAGTGTTCCATACTGTAGATGTCATGCCCAGTATAAGTGAGGGTCAGCCATTGCTCTCATGCCTTTTCCCTTTCCCCTTTTCGTTCGGGTTCGGGTTCCTTGTTCAGTTCACTCCTTGGGTGGTGAGAAATTATGCATTGTTCATTTTATATATTATCCTTTTACATTATTATTATTAGTAGTATATTTTAATCTTTTATTTTGCTGGCTTTTAAAGTATTTTTATCTCAACTCGTGAGCTCTCTCTCTCCATTTCTCCTCCTCACCCCACCGGGGAGTGGGGGGGTGAGCGAGCGGCTGCATGGTCCGGTTACCATTTGGGATTAAACCATGACAACAACTGAAAGCCATCTGTTGACATCAGATGACTGTTTTAAGAATATAACCCAATATAGATAGGTATTGTAGAGCCCAACACACTTAATGGAGAATTATAAATGGACCTGGGGATGTAAAGACAAGAAGGTGAGAATAGAATTGATGCTAGTCTGTGGCTCAGCTCCAAACTTCTAACAATCAAGAATGTTTTTGAGAAAACCAAATGCTAACAATTAAAAAAAATAAAATTGAATCTGCAATTCAATAGGTATGTACCAATAGGTACAGCCAAGGATGGAAAGGTTCTTACTTAAAAAGTAAAACAAAAGATTTTGAGACACAAATAGCAAATTCCTAAGCAGTGGGCAAGTGAATTCACATTTGAGGTGAGGTTTATCACTGAATTCCCTTTCATGGAAAGATTACCTACTCTCAAAAGATTTCCATTGCAATATACTATTTAATTGTTCCACTGGAAAGTAAACTAACAGTATTATAGGCCACAGGAAGGCATGGTATCTTAAGCAGGTCAGTCACAGAGGACTCTGAATTGCTCTCTGCAGTTAGTTAAGAGCAAGTGATGGGTTTATGGTGACCTACATAGCTAAGAGAATTCTGGTGTTTAGTTGAAGTAATTGGAGCTTTTCAGGATATGTGTTTCAGTTGCTAGAAAGAAGCTAAAATAATTAAGCCTAAATCTTGTGTCTAGATCTGTGTCCAAGAGCACAGACAACAGTAACTTCTTAGGAATCTAAGGGGTAGATATTTTGTCTGGGTTTTTTTTTTTTTTTGATACAACTCTTCACAGAACTAAGGAAAACAAAAAGACCACAAGATTGTAAACTAACTTAATAATGCCCTCAGCAGTAGGGTTTATCATAGTGAAGACAATCTCTTTCAAATTCTATTCCTACTTGCAGCTATAGCTACCTGACTATACTGTTGATTTGAAGTAACGACTAAAAAACTGCAGTAGATATCTGAAATGAAGGAACATGGAGTTTGTGTTTCACCTCTTGATGCCCCATAAGCTTTGGTCTTGTGTCTTGTGATAAATACTGTGAAGATCTTGTGATATTTGTGACACAGAAAAGAACAATAGCCCATAGTCAACTGTATTTAATTTAAGGAAGAAAAAATAAAAAATGTCTAATATCTTCTTACAGTCAACTGGGGGAGTCACATAAAAATTTGACTACAAAATACCTAATGTAATGGAATATTACATTGAAATATCACGCGCTTACCCCTTTCTCACGGACAAAAGCTGTCACCTACTAAAGATACTGTACGTCTCAATTTCTTTATTTATTACTGAATATATATCTAGTGCTCCAAGATTTTGACAGCCAGATTGTCATTTTTGATATTTTCTCTGGTATCACATATTAGAAAAGGAAGATGAGATACAATATTAACCAATACTTTAAAAGACATCTGTATTATAGAAACATAACTAAATTGAAGCTTGTATTAAGAATTATTTTTATCACAAGTAAGAAGATCAAATAGGATCATTAACTAAAGATTCATCAAATATTTCTCTTTAAATTAAATGTTTTGGAAGCCATAGTAATGATGAATATATTCCAAGTTGCAGTTTACTGCAACTTAATTGAACACAAATTTCTCTGAGGTTTGTGATAGCTTTGCAGATTGATAGGTCTTGCTTATTTATTCACATGATAATTTTGGCATGTTGTTGTGATCTTTATTATCCTTTACCTTCTAAAGGGCTACAAATAGACATTAGAAATTGGGTATAATAACAACAAAAACTTGTTAATCTTAAATATAAAAAAATGTTATATATTATCTTTCATTGGGATTCAAAATTTAATGTTACATTAATGTTATTTTGTTAACTTTCTTCCCCAATAAAAAAGTTGTATTCAATAAAATCTACACATGATTTCTTATTATTTTTATTTGCATTTTTCTAATTAAAAGAGAAAAGAAAAAAGACAGGTCACTGTTCATTCATGCCTTGAATGGCAGCTATTTTATGTAACATGTCTGTCTTTTGAGGATTCCAGAGCTGTTTGGCACAGTCAGAATAAGTGACCCTGACATTATCGCTACACTATTGATGTTTTGCGTGGAACCATAGGCTTTGTGAGAAAACTAAGTAGTGTATAAGTGTGTACAGAGTTTCCTATAGGATAGTTTTAACCTAGAAAATCTTCACAAATGATTTGTAGTCAGTCTTTCATGCTGGTTAAATCTGTGTTCAGGTGCCTTGGACCCATATTTTGCCAAGACATTCACAATCATAAAAACTTGTTCTTGAAAGCTTTGTGTGCTTCTTGTTGGGGTTTTTTGTTTGGTTGGTTGGTTGGTTTTTTTCCTCCTTCATTAAAATCTGGCTTTAGGATTGGCTTTAGCAAATGCACCCTGACTTGCCTTACTCATTTGGACTTGAAGACTGAATAAAAAGGTTAACATAAAGAATAATAGCTTTAAACAACCATAGATATTGCCAATTCTTTATTAATGGAAGGTAAAATGACTGAATTTCACCCACTGGGAACACATTTCAATTTAAAACCAAACCAAACCAAACCAAAAAATCTTTTAAAATGTAAAAGAGATATACTTATGTTACTCTTTAAAAATCATAGAAGTTTTGAAACTCTATTAATTTTCTATTACTACCTTAAATTTATGATATTCAGTAATCTATCCTACACATAATTGTTAACATTTATGTTGACATAACATTAATTCACACTATCTACCTGACATGTGAAGAAAGTTAATTTTGGGAGGAGATGGAGGACGAAAATGGAAGTCAATATCCATTTCTACTGATGGATTCAGCCAACTGTGCCATTTGAATTGTATTTTGGATCTAAGGGGCCTATTCGATGGTACTCATGAAACTTCTATGGCTCAGCCACTTTCAAAAGTCTCTTTAGTGCTGAAAAGAGTCCTTAAGCTTTACAATCCTGTTAAAGCCTTCATTTTCCACTCAGATTAACCTTTATACTTTGAATCATTGTGGTATTCATCCTCACTTGAAAGCAGACTGAGGAAGCTATGGAAAGTTAGAGACAGGAGTTCATCGTGTTGAGGTTTGGCTATTTTTTTTTTTTTTAAATCTGGGGGAGAAATAAACCTCTGTCTTTGAGCCCTACAAATAAAAATGCCTCATTCTAAGGAAGAGACATAAACCATCAAATGTAATGAAATGTTTTTTGTTAAATAATAAGCAACAAAAGCATAAAGAAATAAATATTTTTCATAGAGGTAAAATATATACAACTATAAAATAATAAATATACTGGAGAATTATAATATGAATTTGTAAATTGTATGCAAATAGCTTGAAACCAGATCTACAAAGACATAAATAAAGCAACAAGACTGAAAGGTTTATATGTTGGCTTGTTTATAGAGTAGCACAAACATTTTTCTTTTTTAATTGGCAATTAATTTTCGGCAGCCATCTAGGTACTTTCATGTCAAATTATTTTCCCTATACTAAACAAGATTAGGCATCCAAGCAGCAAAGCACTTATGTGAAAAGTGAGAAACTGACTGTCAAGTAGATATTTTCCACATATAACCAATTAAAATGTTTCTTTGTGATGAATGGATGTTGTAATTCCACATCTTGTATTTCCACTTTGGTCTGCACACCTGCCTAACTTCCTGGTTCTTAAGTCTGAGGACAGATAAAGGCAATACTGAGTTCTCTTGCTGTTCCTCTTGCTCTTTAACTTCCGGACAAATGTAGTGTAATAGAATCTGTTTCTGAGGTCTCAGTTATAAATAATATATCCAACCAGTAATGCTGCCCATACATATTTTAGTTCAGATGAATACCCACAATACAATAGATGAATGCAAGCTTTTTAGTGGGTCACTGTTTTGATGACTTTTTACTTTTGCCTCACTTCAATATTTTTTCAAGATATCGCTACATTTAGAAGTAAGGCCACCGACACATAAGGTATAAAGTAATGTATTATTGATACTCTTCAAATGAATGACATAAAAAGGAAAATATTGATTTTAAGAAGATGTCTCATTTTTCTTATTTCACAGAAGACTGATGCAGGTTCATGTGGCTATCAATATTATTTGAATTAATGCATATTCCTTACTATTGATTGTTTTAACAATGATTGTCATAACTGATTTATGGGCACTTATGCATGTTAAATTTTTAAAAAGGCAAATATCAGATTTGTATATATAGATGGATTGACTTGAATAAACAAGGTTGCTGAATGTTAATGACATAGTGTTTGACAGAATTTACATTATAATACATTATGTTCAATACTTTGTTTTTAAAGTGCTAGTGAAAAACCTCAAAGATTTCTTGGAGAAATTTTACTGAAGGACAGATTCTGCCACTGTCATTCATGGTATCTTATTCAACAAGTCATACATTTGATTTCAATGGTGTTTATTAGAAATAAATAAAACAAAAACCCAAATGAACAAAAAAGCTAAACGTACGTTAAAACTCCTGGAAACACCTACACTGACTTCAATGGGCTTGATCAGGCTCAAGGATGGTCCCTATTCAATCTGAACATAAACAGGAAAAAATGGGAGGGAGGGAATCTAAGACTTTTCAGGGGAGGTGACTGTCTTTAATAGGGAAATAAACTCAGGTCTAAAGCAATGACCAGAACAAAGTAGTTGAGATGCGTATAAGGAATTTAAGATACCTAGAAGAGAAATTCTGTATTTCAGAAGAAAAGCCTTAAATCCTGGGCAGAAAATACAAACACTTAAACCTCACAAGTGCTCTGATATAGTGAAGAAACCATTTGGGGAAACATCTAGAAGCTTTATGAATTTGCCTTGCTGTGTGTATGTCTAAAGGACTGGTATTGGCCGAAGAAGCTGGGCTGCAGCAGCTCTGCAATTGGGCAAGTGCACTAGAGAGAAAAGTAGGGATTCATTTCATGTTAAGTTCAGTATCTGTAGGGTTATTGTTAGTTTTCTAAGTCTAATCAAGTCACCATACATAATAAATGGGGAGAAACACCCAGAGGACAATACATCTAATCTTTAAATGGGTTTACAAAGTAGGTGAAGTGAAACATGCTTATGAACTGCTTATTTCTTTCCACTGACTGGAAAGGGAAACAAAGATGATTACTTAAGCCTTAGTAGACTATGTGTTAAATATTTCCAATTAGATGAAAGGAATTCCAGGTATTTGGAGAGTGCTTATAAACATCCCAGTAAGTAAAACTGTCTGGATTCTGTTAGGACTCAAGGAAATTAAGGATGACCGGGGCCCAAGTTAGAAGCAGCACAAGAGCCTGCTGTATGTCCAGCAAGGCAGTTTCACTGAGATAGTTACCACATTCGCTTGACACAAGTTAACCAATCTCTCTTTCCGAAGAAATTTTGAACAAAGTAGAGGAAGATCTAAGGACTGTTTTGTTCCATGCAAACCCTAACTAGGAAAATTGATTTTGAGCTTATCTTTAAGCATGTTGGCATTCCTTCTAACTTAATTGTATCACTTTGTGTTAAAAATAAGCATGCACTTTCATTGCTGGTTTGTTTGGTTGAGTTTTTTGTTTGGTTTTGTTTTTTAAAGAGCCATACAGAACAGTTTCATCACAGGCAACAGCATGTAGCTTTTTAACCATGTATTTTTAAAATAATAAGCCCTTACTTTGAAAATTTGAGGGGAAATTATCTTAAACTCACATCATTTAACTGTAAAAATATTTATTGAAGATACTAACACATAAAATGTCCAGACTGCCTTTATATCAAAACAATTGGACTTTTGTGGTGTCAGGATCTCTGTTAGTTACAATATTTCTAATCTGTAATGACTCCATATTGAGAGCTCAATTGCTTCCCACTCTTACTACAGTTCCAGCAAAGCAGCTGACATCTGATAATCCTTGAGGTGCTTTGAGTTCTGTCACTCTTTTATTTCTCAGATTTGGATTGGATAGATTGCAAGCAGATACACAATTATTTTTTATTCACAACCTATTAACTACGTAATTGCATAGTAAATACAATATAATTACAAGAAAATCACATGCTTATCTTGGTTTAAAAAGTAAGATATTCTGCAACTATTACCATTAGAATCATATGACAGTTATACTACAAATGCTAAAATATTTATCATATAATTAAAAGAAAAATAAGTAATGCAGGTTTTATTTAGTAGAAAAACAGACTCCCAAAGACTGTCACCTTAGCTTGGCAACTTTCACAGCAATTCATGCTATGATTAAGAAAATTGTATGTCCCTTTATAGACATGTACTGTACTTCTCCCACACAAGGGATAGATTAGTCTTTGCAATGCATTCAAAGTCTACACCAATAAGAATGTAAAAGCCATTTGCAAAACATGTGTTTAGACAGGCTTGAAACATGGCGGTGTGATTCAGACATGCAGTTTGTTTCCCAGGAAAGGTAGCTTTTTCCCTGACTCTCGTGGTTTTGTGGCTAGGCTGAGGAACCTGAAACTGTTTCTTGTGTCCCATGATCATATAAACACATCAGCTGCATCCTAAGTCTATGTTAGGTGACACCTAGGAGTGTTTCACTGCTTTTTCTTTCTTTCTTTTTTTATTTTTTTAAATTGTTGTTTTTCTTTGTCTGTTTGATGTTTCTAATCAGCTACCATAAAGAATAAATGCTGAAGTGATGATCAGATGGCATCCATGTCCTGCTCCAAAAAAATAGCCAAATCTCAACAGTGAAAGGAATTGGGATAATGGGGTACCAGAATGATTCTAGGCAGAGTCCTCAATACTACTATGTTTTAACTTTCTGACTGAGGAAGAAGGACAAGGATACTTTGCCCTTTTCACAACACAAAGATAAGTCACAGGAAGACGGCTGTATCAATAGCGGTGTACTTATTCACAAGTTAGAAGTATGCAAAGCCTATTTATTTATACATGCTGTTGCTGTAGTAGAGTTCTAAATGGCTACCGTAATGGAGAACAGGCAAGTCTTAGGGAGGCTTGCAGTATATCCATTGAACCAATCTATTTTTTACACACTAAATAGTCTTATCACTTTCATGTAAAATGTCACACGAAAAATACAATTCCATCGCTGCCAGCATTTCTGTCATGATACTGAATATGCTGCAGACTGAGCTGGTTTATACCTCCCTTCTGGAGCACATTTTGTCCTACCCGTCACAGGAACTGTGAATTTGAAGAATTTCCACTACTGAGGAATATCAGAGTCTCATGGGAAATGTCATTTCACTATGGAGAATGACTTCCAAGGAAGAAGGGGTATGTTAGCCCTTCAAAGGCAAGCCTTCATGACTGAATAGGGAAATGGAATTTAAGACTGCTGCTAAATAGTGCAAATGTGAAGTAAATGGGATTGATGAACTTTCCCTGAGAGTCACATCTCTGCTGTAAAATTTCCTAAAAATGACTATGCTAAAATCACATCATTATGGATGTAAGAAAATACTGCCTCCCTCTTCCTGATGTGACTGTATCAGCAAAACCTTCATACTTTCATGTGCCAGAGTAGCTTGGAGAAGAAAGTGGGATATGAGATTAATTAAACTATCATTAGTCACATACTACATAGCATGGTCTTAGGTCTGGGGGTGATTTAAGCTACTGTGCTTGGCTTTGCACTGAAACAGTCTAAGAGTATCCACTGGATCAGTTACTACACTTCAGACAAAAGGACAAGAGCTCATTTCTGAGGAATGAAAATTTCTGTTTATATGAATTTGTCCGTGATGGCAAACTTGTGATGGTTTAATTAGTCCCTAAGAAATCCTGGACGTATTTGATGTAAACCTGGACAACAATAACATTTTGTCTTACCGAGTAGAAATACAAAATCAAAAAGATCAAAAAGACATTTTCTGAGCACCAGTTCAACAACAGTTTTGACAACTGTAATGTATGTTACGCATAAAATACACATCCATTCTTGTTACTAAAATATGTGTCATTTAGCAAGGATAGATGGATTCATGCACAAGAACAGCTGTAACATTTTTTAATCAGAAAAAAATATCCATATATACTTTATAGTACAGGGAGGCCTCAAGATTTTCTTGAATGATGGCATTAATACTTTTCTATTAGTGCTGGTGCTTTGCTTAGTACACCCTAGAATATATCCTGTTTGCCTTTTTTCACAGCTACATTATGGTGATGGCTTTTAATTATGCCTACAGTTCTGATACCGTTCTAAAGACTGTTTTCATTGTATAAGCAGTCAGAACAGTTATTTTTGTTTTGGGCTAGAGTCCATCATTATTTTCAAGGCTGCAAACAGACTATGCTTTGCCAATCCAACTGAATCTTTCTCAGGCATCTTCTACCAAATAATGCATGACCTCCTCGTTTCACAACATAAGGATTTAACATATGTTGTTTACAGTTATATGTTACCTTCACCATTACAACACACAGGGGAGTGAGGATTTTCCTAGTATATGTTTTAGAAACACTAAAGTTTCCTGCAAATTCACCTTCTTAAGTAGCCTCTGACAAACCTGCCATGAGATTACAGAAGCAGCGGACTCTGGATCAAGCTCAATTTTATATTGCATTGCTTTCACTTGCAAAGGAACTCAAATAATAACTTCTAAATTAAACAGCTGTAGAGATGTTAAGGTATTCTCTATGGACTCTGTGCTGTCGTCTGCAAGCTGATGATTCTGGAATTCTCAGGTATTGTCCCCATGAGGTGCTTTTTGCACTGACCTGTACATCTTTTCTGTGTATGTCCCAGTTTCTTTGTACAGTGTTTGTCCTTGAACCAACAATAATTGGCGCTATGAGACTGTGTTTCATAATAAAAATATACAGTCTGTAAGTGTTCCCTCCACTGTCCTTCCTGCTCTTCTCTGTTGTGTTTGTGGATAAACAGATTTTCTGATGCTGTTGTGACCCCTTGCAAACATCATTAGCAGTCCAAATTAAAATAGCAATATCTAGTCTACATTTTTTTATGGTGAAAACAACCACAGACAATAGCTGACTTGTGTTTTCTTAATTTTCTATACTACATACTATATGTCCCTTTAACATTAAGAATTGTAGCATAACTCTTCATTGAAATCACCTACCCACTGGAAATGCATTTCTTTAACTCAGCCACTTCTTAATGTTTGGGGTTATTTTTTGGTTTGTTATTTTTAACCAGTCTGGAAACACTACAATCACCAGCAACTTCTGAAGTAAGGTAAATTTCTAGAATTTCTACAATGTCAGCATTTGTTTAGTACTATGGTTTTGTGAAGCAGCAGAAGCTATGCAACAATTTATAGGTTCAACCCCTACTGCACTCAATAAAAGTGCTACCTTTTTTTTCATCACTAATTTCATTATTGACAATATAGCCTTACATTCTCAGAGTATAGGTGTTTCAGTCCTCTACTGAGCTTTCAAATGGGAATATTTTCCCCAGGTGGACAGTTTAAGTTCCTTTTCCTTCCATACTTGAGCTGCATCGCACCAGTGCTGTAGTATGTGACTTTAGCTTTACTTTCCATCTCCAGATAATTTGTCTTTTACTGTATACGTGGAATAGGGTCTTGTGTTTGTCAGTAGTTATTGCGTTTTGCTGCTTGCTTACAGCACAGAATCTCAAAAACTCGTGTGTATTACCTGTGTAGGAGTGTGCTGCTATCTCAGGGCTGCAATTCCTGCAGCAGGTACGACAGTCAGATAACTCCATGGCTGTCGAAACAAGGCTGGTGCTTTGAAAAGAAAATGTTATGACTATGTTCATTTTACAAAAGGAAGTTGTGTTATCAAAAGGAGAACACCAAAGTTTTGTACCAGATGGTAGACATTAACAAATACCCAACACTCTTGCATCTAACTTACAGAAGAAAGCATGCACTTCATTTTGCTTTTATGATATACGACTCAACAGGTGTTTCATTTGTAACTAGAAGAAATCCAGCCATTTTGAGGTTTTAAGTATAAACTATAAGGATGAAGCTCAACAGCAAAACAAATACCTACATTTTATGGATTGTATTATAAAAGAAGAGAAATCACCTAGTGGTATATTCTGCATTTATTTATTAATACTGAGAGAACCTATATGAAGCCACATGCTTACTCACTTGTCAACCTTTGTTTCTGAGTGTGAAGGGATGTTTGGTTTTAGATAAGTCTGAATTTTCAGTAACAATCTGTTTTTGTGGAATTGCTCTATTACAAAGGATGTGTGAGCATGTCAGGTTTCTGAAAGAGGAGAGCCTGTGGATAATTGCTCATGCGTTTAAGCGTTTAGTACCAAAGAGTGAGAAGAAAATCCATTCTTCACTTCTCACAAAGTCATCTTCTTTAAGAGCAGCATTTAGCTGGAAAAGCAAAAAGGCTAAGCAGACACTGCCATCAACTAACTAGGCTATCATTCTATGTACTACCATAAAAAATATTTGGGTCTCTGTATTGAAACAGAAGGGGTTAAATATGGAGAGAACTTTTTCCCACAGTCTCTGG
Organism: Podiceps cristatus; assembly: GCA_000699545.1. NCBI lineage: Eukaryota > Metazoa > Chordata > Aves > Podicipediformes > Podicipedidae > Podiceps > Podiceps cristatus. Next base: position 25,686 of record KL260295.1, read on the forward strand.
AAAATGTAAGTCTAACTAACACAATCTATACAGTATTTCATAAACTTGATTCACATAAAATACATAGAGAAAAGGTCAGAAAGGAAAAAAGCTTGCTTTCTCTCCTCTTTCTTTTTCTAGTTCTATTTTTCTGAGTAGTCCAAGCCTTCATTTGCCAGAACACTTGTTCTCTCTTTTTATTTATGCAAATGGTTTACACATTACTTACGTGTACATTTTAGAAATGGACACACAAAGTGATATTAGTGACCCATTCATTTTTTTTTATATTATTCAGTATACGGTTTATAACTCAAAGATATTATGAAAAAGGTTTTTTTTCAGGACTGTCAAATGTTTTTTGTTCATGTTTGGGATATACCATGTCAACTCACACCTTGCCCATCTAAGCATTGAGAAAAGAATTTCCCAAAAAGGAGGAGGAAAACATGAAATATGTTTGACAGGTTAAAAAGAAGACAACTAATTTTTAACAATGGCTTTATCGGAGAGAAGAATTAGTACAAGAACTTCTCATACTTTTCTAGGGATATGAGGATAATCTGGATGAAGTAGTGATTTTTTATTTTTTTTTTTTTTTTTTTTTTTTTTTTTTTGTGGGGCTGGTCTGCAATTGTCTTTATCCATTAAGTGTCTAAGAACTAATTTCCTTCCTTAATCTCATTAGATATCAATTCGTACCTTGTTCAAGGATTCATACACTAATTTAGATGTTACCTAAAGTGCACAACAATCCCAAACCTCCCATTTTAAAGGACAGTCAAAACATTAACAGGCTCAGTCTTAGTCTTTAATACTATGGGATAACAGTAATGGAAAACATGAAATGAAATTAAAGACATTTTTCAAGTTGTTTTTTTTTTTTTTTAACTTGTAACTGTTTTAGCTACTCAAGAAATTTTTCCCTATCTATTCCACAGGGCTTCTCTAATTTAGACCAGAGTGATACAGAAGTAGTTTTAAAAGTTTTTATGATGTCTTGTCGAATATCTATTCAAACATCCCTCTAAATACCAAAGTTAACATGAAGACCAGTCTTACAGTTGAACTCTCATTCATCCTTATTCTTTTTGTATCTAATTGTTGATAGAGGGTCCATAGCTAGAGCAAACAGCAGTGACCACAATGACTATTTCTAATTATTTCCTTTTTTGGACTTACATAGTACAGTTGTTTTAAGTTTCTAATAAAAGAGCAGGTATGCAAATCCTCAGTTTAACAGAGACTAATTTTTCTTGTAGAGTTCCTAAATACACCTTTTCTATCTTGTGAAATACATTTTTACATATCAGCTTCTCTCTCATTTTTACATGCTATATATGAGGTCCAGTATATTCCTATTATTACAAGTCTACTTGGCAAGTAGCCCAGTGTCCGCTTTTTTAAATGTGACAACTCTCTTTCCTTCCTTCTAAGAAAAGACAACTTCTCATTTTGTGTTCTCATTAAGTAAATCTGTTTCCATAGGAGTTAAAGGTTGTTTTAGAGCACTGTGAAGACTGACTATAAAAACTTTGAGCAAAATGCCTTAGATTTCTAATAACAATATCCACTTACTCCTTTGTAATGGAGCAATGCAAGAATTTCTTCTCTTTTCCCAAAGAAAGGACACTTCAAGACTGTTTTTTAAACTTCTTTTTGGTTTATCTGTATCTTCCTTAATAAAATTATCAGAAAATGTCCTTTCTCTCTTCTGAATAATGATCAACTTCACCGAATTTCATATTTCTTTAACTAACTAATCAGGTTGCTATAACATTTTTTTCTCAACACTATATCAAATAGTCTCTCTTTTTAATACAGTGGTGAAAGATCAGGCAAGCTTCTAAGAACATTCTGCACCCTGATTTACTATAGAAAATATTTTTTTATACAGTGTCATTGGACAGAAAATACTGGGGTCTATAATACTAACACATAAATTAAAGGCTCATTAGCCTTAAGATCTCATTTTTTAAACCATGTTTGCAGTGATTTAAAAAATTCTCCTTTTTGCAGTTCTATAAAAACAGTGTGCTCTGAAAACCTATAAGAGAGAAATTCAGCACCTATATTTGCAATAGCCCATTTATTTGACAGCCATGCTGTGTGGACTTCTTATCTACTAGCAATGACATCGTCCAAACTTTATTCCCATAAAAGTATTTGTTTCTGAACTTTGTATTTATTTTATGTGGTCTTTGTTGCTCTCAATCTTATGAATGATTATATTTTACTATAAAATAAAGTCATTAAACACCTGATATAATTAAAATAATGTCACAAAGAAAAGAAAAAAATGATAAATTACATATATAGTACATATTTTTATATATAGGTAATGATATATATATGTGTGTATGTGTATACATATGTATACCCAGCTATGTAAGTATACAGCTTTTATTCTTCTTCAAGGAGTATTCCTCATTATTACATTATTATGTTCTAGTGGTGTTTCCTAAGAATAATAGCTTTCAGTTTCCCTTGTAGCGCTTTGTACTCTAAACACATCATGTGAATCCTTTCTTTACAAACTTTCCTTTCTTTTGACCCTCCTCATTCCAATAAATCTTCCCCTTACAAAATATTCTCCCTGTAGTCTGATGTATGTGAAAGAAGTAGACTTGAATGAAAATATTCTTTCAATCTGTACTCAATAGCACAGAAAGGTTAGTGATACAAGGACCTAAGGTTAGGGATGCAGACCTGGGGATCTGGATTTCTTTTCGGAGTCTTACAGAGAAGAATATGGACATTCAGTATGATGTCTCTGACATTCACGTTGTCTGTCTAAAAGTTAGTGTGAGTTGATCATCTAGAATCTCACTATAATCAGGGAGAGAAGCGAGATTCTTCAGAGCACAAGTTTGCTTTTAAAACAAAGAATGGCTCTCCATTGACTGCAGAGGGTGCCAGGAAAGCTAGTCTAGGCTACACACTTAAATTGCAGATGACTTAAGTTAGGTGAGATTAATCTCTTCCCACGAGTGAGGGATTTCTTAATGACTCTTTTTAAATAGGGAAAAATAATATCTTTCTACGGCAGAGATATTATTAGGCCAAGTTATATTGTTCAAGCTATTTTCATCATACTCTCTTGTAGGTGTTGTCAAAATCGAGTCTGCACCTACAACACCATCAATGCAATACAAGGGTATGGTGGACAAATATATATTATTGAATAAGTTCTTAATACATGAATAAAGTCAAATTTGCGTATTACAAGGTTTATTCTCTTTCAAGAGAAGGCTAGATATCAAATAGTTAATAATGAACTACAAAGTTTAATAGCAACCTATATCTATGTCAACATTTTTATGAGGGGATTTATTCCCCTTCTATTCCTTTAAAATCTCTAATAGACTATATTAATCACATCATTTTTTTTTTTTTTTTTTGTATTAAAAATCCATGTGGAGCTGGCAGATATGACGCAGTACCTGCAGAGACCCTGTATTCTTCTGAAATGGCAGCTAAAATTGAGGTAGGACACTCTAGTGATCTCAGATGATGGTTATGGTTAGGCATAGGTTTGCATGGCAAGGTTTTGGTAGCAGGGGTCTGCAGGACTGGATTCCATGAGAAGCTGCTGGAAGCTTCCCCCATGTCTGACAGAGCCAATGCCAGCCGGCTCCAAGATGGACCCGTTGTTGTCCAAGGCTGAGCCCATCAGCACCAGTGGCAGCACCCCTGGGGTAACATAGGTAAGAAGGGAAAAGAGACCTGCGCAATTGCAATTGCAGCCAAAGAGAGAAGGGAGAATATGTGGGAGCATCAGCCCCGCAGCCCCCAGGCCAGGGCAGCAG
>KL260298.1:0-25820 GCA_000699545.1 Podiceps cristatus
TCTATGAATCTATGAATCTATGAATCTTTTCTGTCTCACCGGCAGTATTCCCCTGCACAAGCAATCTATCTGCATCTACATGTAGAGATGAGTGATCGAGAGATGCATTTTTAAGACAAAGAAACTTTATAGGAAGGCAACTTTTGTAAGAAAAGCTGGATGCTCATCTTCTGGTGATAAGCATAGCTTTGCTGAAGTCAGCTGTTCTCTCCTGACTTGTAGCAGCTTACAAGGGGGTTAATACCTTCAGAGTGGCAAAAATCAAGAAGAAAGACTTCAAAATAGGATGGAGGCCGCATTCCTCTAAGCTGCTACATGAAGCAAAGCAAGACAGACATGAATCTGACAATGGACACTTGGTTTTCAACACAGCAGGCTCAGCACAGCAAGAATTTTCTAGCTCTACAGTGCCAAAATACACCCTTGGACCAACATCTCTAGTCAGTCTAAACTGAGAAAGCAGCATGCTCTGGCTACAAGGGCTGCCAAAACAAAACAACAGCTTGAGTGACTGCCAAAAAGACATGCACCAGCTGGCACTTCAGTCTAGGACTAGTCATAAGACCACCACCCAAGCATGGCTTTTCCTCTCTGATTGTCTATATTATAAATGCAACTCAGGAAAATGTATGCTGAGTCACAGCACAGCAAGATCTGTTAAAAATATGGATTCAATACATTGTTTCACATCAATAACCACAGTATTAGCATCTAGTATATTTTTCAGCCCTAGAATATTTTTATAGCTAATAAAATGGTACCACATTTGCTAATTTATAGCTAATAAAATGGCACAATACTAATTCTTCACATTCTCGTGCTGACGAATTTGTTTAGTTCCATCTTTTGGTAAGGCTGGTGGATGTGGACATTTATTTTCAACAGTAAAACAGTCCCTACACAATTTTGCAGCTAAATCACACTGGCAAAAAAAACTATTGATCCGAGGACACATTTTTTTTCCTTCTAGAGGAACTAGAGGCAGCAGCGGAAGAGACTCCACAGGATAAGCTGTCAAGGGAAACTCCTCTCTTCACAAATTAAGAAACAGCAGCTTGATCATCTCTAGTCCTGCCCGTGAGACAAGACCTTGTTCCACACCTCTACCTCTACACCTCTTCCAGTTCCAGAGCAGATCTGCACATTGTACGTGGGCCTGTCACAGTCTTCCCCATCATCGCTCCCCCAGTGCAGATCTTCCTAGAAAGGACGGTTTATGCTAGAATAAGATACCCTCATTCTGAAAGTCACACGGTGATGCGCGATACATAAATACACTGCTCTCAAACACAGTTCCTTCCTTTCTCTTTTTGCTCTATCTCCTTAGCAACACAGAGCTGATCAGCACTGAAGCCTCTGCACGAGAAGCAGGGAAGGTAACCATGATGAGAAGAGAATGCATTGCTCAGCCATCATTCTTACCAGCTGTGGATTCTCCACTGTGGGATGTGTTCATTCCAGCTAAGTGTGCTTTTAGCTTACTGTCAAAAAGGTAACCGTGCATGTGCACACATACACGCGCAGAGGAATATATACCCTGATAGTCTGGCACTAAGGTGCTATCTCCTAAACATGTATTTATGCAGAACAAGGGAGTGCCACTACCCTGTCATCCTCTTCCCCTTGGAGTGCTGAGGGCTTGCACCATGTGAGGAACATAACCCTAGCCTGTGTTTCTGAAGAGCATAATTCCTGGGGAATGCTAATAACCAGCATATCCCTGGTGCCTGAAACGCAGTGGGCACTTGTACACTGCTTTCTGCACCACTTCAGTTGGTTCTCCTTTCTCCCCTGTGCCACCAAACCACACACCATTTACAGTACATATGGTGCTACTCAAACCAGGGGTGGTTTGCCAGCTCTACGTAACAATGTGATCTGTGGGCTGCATGGTGTTGGGATAGGGCTGGGACAGGAGGAGAAGAGAATCATGTCCTCTTATCACTTTCAAAATTGACCTGTATGCAGAGGACATGAATACCCCTTTGATGTCAGCCAGAAGGTCAGAGACACAAACGCATCTGAAAACAGCCTCGTAAGGGAACTGCATCTGGACCACGTGCACAGCATTCCCCTTCTTTGCTATTTGAATCACCACTTTCATGCTGTGATTGCCAAAGTATGGCCTTCACCTCTGAACAACAACAGGCATTATTTTTCGTGCTACATCAGTGGTGTTAAAAGTAGTTCCAAAAGGCTCCTTAAAGTTTAGCAAGCCAGGATCTCTGAGGGAGTGACTACAACTCCTGTCAATAATGATGGGTGCAATAAAGGGTAGCAGCTCAAATACGGAGAAACTGATCTCCAGCTGGGGACCCTGGCTCAGGAAGGAGCATCTTTAATGTTAAAAGTCTGCCTAAATAGCGAAGGACAGATTTAGGTACATGTTTCACTGCTTGCTTGAGGTGACATCTGCAATAGGTGGTAGTTGAGAGATCTGTGAGTGACGAAGGAAAAATAGTTGTATGGCAGAGTGGGCCAAAAGAAGAACAGGCACCTTCACTCTACAAGCTTGCAGCAACTGACGGGAAGAGTAAAGACAAATGTGTCTCCTACCACCACACACAGATGGTATGTGCATGGAGTTTAACAGTGCACAGTCCCCAGCACTCTTAGCTTATTATTAAATATTTTTCCTTCATCTACAGATTCAGCTGAAGAGCAGAAAATGCATTAGATGACTGCAGGAATATCTCTCTTGACTGTGGTGACTGAGTTGGCTGCCAAAGAAAAAAACCTAGGTAGGAGTGGATAGTATGTAGAGGGATAAGAATGAATACTTAACAAAGGGCTGAAAGAGACTGAGGAGTTGGAAATACTGACTTTTTTTCTTTAGATCGCTGATAAAAATATTATCTGTCCTGACACAGAAACCATGGGGCTTTGTGTGTATGTGTGTGTGCATGTATGTGTTTGTGGGGCCAGGATGGTTAGTCTGTTCTTCAGAAAAAAGAGAAAGACAATGCCTTACATTTAAAATGGGGAACATAACTGTTCTCCTTCACAGAGGTGCTTATACAAAAGCAGAACTCCAGAGGTCCCTACTTGGCTTATCCTGTCCCTCATTATGAGCAAACAAAAGATAATCCAGGGATAAAACAAAAGATAATCCAAGAGGAAGCCCTCTGTGGGAGAAGGGGGACAGGAAGAGGGGAGACAAGGGGAGAGGAGCACTCAAGGAGATGAAGCTCTTGGAAAGCAGGATGTGAAAATGATCGAATTTCCTTCCCATAAAAGGATGGGGTCCCTTGTTTATGCCCCACACATCCTCTCTCCACGCATGTTCTCTGCTGGTCTGGTGTACCCAGAGGCTTCCTAGAGCCTTTATTGTATTACAAAATGTTTCCTTATCAGAGCGGAGAACCTTAGTGCTGCATTAAAAAGATGGGTAATTTTCTTAAGCCTCTTTTAAAAATATATCTAAATAGGATTAGCTGGATAACACGTTCAGATGCAAGCACATTATTTGATTACTCAATAGTGGATCCAGGTTTCACCCAGGGCACTGCCAATCTCCAGCTTGGGGGGTGCAAGGGGGAGAAGTGCTCATTGTTCAATCCTGTCAGTGCTGTCAAGAGTCATTACAGGGGTAATTGCTTTTGCTCCACCCTGATTTCTTATCAACTAGGACTAGGGATGGGGAGGAGGGTTTTCTTTTGGTTTTGTTTCTAAATTCAAAGAACACAGCTTTCAAAAATACTTAGCACCAAGCAAGGATGATCATATTTTTCATCATTCATTCAAGCAGCTAAAGCGGTGAGGATTGCAGAAAAGAATTGGCAGTGAGCGGCAGCAACTGTGGCTCTCACTGGGAGCTGCTGGGTGCTCAGCTTGTCAGGCAAAAGTGGCCCCTCCGTTCCAAGTGCCCAGAGGCCTGTTGCATGACAGGCTCTTGAGGAACCCCGACTCTGGGCACCTGTCAGGCTTTTAAATCTGAGCCCACACAGAATGAAGGTGCAGAGTATTTCCCACATCAAATAGATGTCAAGAGTGAGATTTAAAACTGTAGGAAAAGATTCACTAATTAGCAGGACTGTGCAGAGATCACTGATCCTACACAAAACAACCCCATGAACTTGAATTGTCAGATGTGCCTAAATCACTCCCGTACTTTTGAAAATGAAACCCTTTGCTTTGTTTCATTGATTCTCCCCTGTTTCACGTGGGGAAACACGGAGCCCTGGACTCAGTGGTAAGAGAAGACAATGATCATGCAGAAATTAAGTGCTTTTCTCCTAGACTTTTCCTATAGATTTGTGGTGCAAGAGCCTCACACGTTTGACATCCCCTGCAATCGTACACACATGTATTTGTGGGGTCCCTCAGCTTCTGCTGACCACTCTGCTGAAATGCAGGCAGCCAGCGGTGGTGCTTGGGGTAGCTCTTGAAGTAGAGCAGGTAGAGAGAGCTCTGCCTTTGAGGGCACCAGGCTCATACAACCAGGAGATGGAAAGCTGTGGAGATGCTTTGTTGAGAGGTCCATCACTGAAGTGGTCTAGGCCCTCTGGACTTCTCTGCTTTGAGAGTATTAAGAACAGCTGCCCTATGGACGAAATCCTGTGCCCACAACAGACACCGGCAGGTTTCCGTCAGACCTACACCTGGCCCCACATCTTTCACTGTGCTGTGGGATGGAAACAGCTTTAGGCTGCCTCTTCCAGTCTGCCTGGCCACTGAGGCAGAGAGGACAGGGGCAGAGTGGAGGGTCCCTCCTTGGCTTGGGGATCAAGGCAGTGGGACAAGAGGCCAGAGGGGCCCCTCTGCTGGGAGCCAGGTCTCTTGTCTTGGGGAGCTGGTGACTCCATGCCACTCACAAAGTCCACACGTTACTTGAACACCATGTTAGGAGGCTGCATTACCTGTCACAATGGTTGCATTTAAAGGGCTTTGCACCCGTGTGCTTTCTGTAATGCCTCGTGAGCTCGTCGCTCCGTGCAAAACGCCACTCGCACCCTTCCCACGAGCACTTGTAAGGCTTCTCACCTGCAGAGGGGAGGAGAGAACAGTCAGCGTGGCAGCAGCATTACTGAGCAATCAACTTGCAAGTCCTGTGTCCTCCCACCTCACCTTTGTTCCACTCGGGTAGGTTAGCCCCTCACAAAACTCATGGTCAGTGTGGGACAGAAACAACTTAGGGTTTATGATGTGTTGTACTGAGGATGGATGCAGCCCAAACTTTACTACCACTAAAATTCTTGCACAACCTTATTTCCCCATTTGTAACCGAACTGGTCAATTGCTCATCAAAGAAGCCCTCAGAACGTCCCCAAATGCCTGTCCTGGCATGGAGGCCTGATTTTCAGTCAGCTTTTCAGCTCACTCTACCCTTGCCAGATGAATTACTGTGGTACCTGTGCATGGCTGAATTAACACCTGAACACACTGCAGGTGTGCGCTGCTCCAGAGTGACCACCACCACTGCATCGTATGCTTTACCCCACTGCCGTTTACACCTCACGTGGCCAGACTCACATCTGTTCCCCTCAAGCTTTCATGCCCACTGCCACGCAGAACTGCACCTTCTTTATTTGCTTCTGACAACAGAAACTGTTCCTTGGTTCAAGAAACTATGTGTCAGGACAGCGAGTGCGAGAGGAGAAATGTTTTCTTTAAATCAGCTGGTCCTTCAGGCTTTGTGCACTAGACCTTTATCAGCTCCTATTCTGCCCCAAAATATTAATCATATGACTGAAGGCAGTGAAACGGTGCAGTGATGAGACGAGAGATTCTGGTCTGCTGTGATCACGTTTACCTATCTTCTAACACAAACCAGTCTCTGTGGATCAAAGTCTGCCATGGTGTAACACCTGTGGAGTCATTAACAGCTTCTGATGGAGAATTCCAAGGTCTCATGCCTCACTTTTTCTTATGCAGTGCACACGTATGCTTGTGCATGCAAATTTATCACCTCCCCCCCAGAACAAATGCTCCAGTGCATCTCCTCCTACATAAACTCCATGTCACTATTCCCCACGCAGTCAGCACCATATGGATGCATTAGAAGAGGAGGGAGTTGAGATAAAACGCAGACAAGAAATCACTTACACTACCAAGCTTCTAAACTGGGAATTATAAACAGAGTAGGGATTATTACTTATTTGTTCTTAGAACTGCTAAAAAAGAGATCTTAAAAATCCCACCACTGACCAAACTGAAGTTGCAGTCTCTGTGACCTCTCTATGCCAGTCACGTGAAACAATCACTGGGCCACAGAAGACAAATTTCTCAGTGCGGAGACGCAGATTTCTATATTTAGCATGTCGATTCAGCAAGTAAAGGAAGGAGATCTGACTATGGGAGACCTATGTATTTCAAGGTGACAAACTGGAGGGGAGAAAAAAGCAAGAAAAGTGAAGAGGGCAAGAGAATTGCATCAAAATACATGAATAAAACCTGTTCTCTGGTGAGTGAGTTTCTGCAGACTTCTTATTGCACAGGCAGCTCTACTGCACAGTGGCCATCCACCCCAGAGAGAACAGCAGAGTGGTCTGAGATGTTAACTGCAGTTGAGCCATTTTACTGGCCTCTGAGAAGTTTCTTTGGCTCAGTAGCTCAATTAAAGGATTCATTGGTGTGAAGCAATGAAGAGGGGGCAGCAGCCAGCAAGACTTCACCAAAATATCCATTTGTCCCTCAGTCTTTGCAGAAAGGCCAGCCTGGATGTCTCTGTTGCGTGCTGCAGTCCACCACAGGAAAATGCCCAACAGGACGATGGACTAAGCCAACAACAACACCATCCCACTTAGATTGTGCCTGCATGGTCATCTCTGCAGACTTGCCTTTTGTTCTTTTTTTTTTCTTTTAATAGGATTTCTTCAGGGGAAAAAAAAAAAAAAAAAAAGGCAAAAAGCTTCTTGTTAGTGAGCCAAGTGCTGGTGTCTTGTTTCTGGGCTGTTTACCAAACTGGAATTTAAACACTGTCACCACTGCTGGCCCCAGACAGTGCTCCTCCCCTTGCCCCAGCCCTTGACATCCTACCTGGCATACTGCATCTGCTCTCCCCTTCTCAGGGAAAAGGTGTATCCCCAGTCCTGGTCATGATGGTACACTGGTTTTGTCTGAATGGTTCTTGCATTATTTTTAAAAGCTGTCAGCAAACAAGCTTTTATGATAATTCAGCTTCCTCGGTTCTCTGACGCTCTCTAGTGCCTACCTTAGAGAGGAGACAGCACGGCAGACAAACAGCCTTGCAGCGTATGTTTGCTACACACACTGCAAAGCAAAGGCAGAAGACAACTGCTCAGCCAAATCTGGCAGGTACAGCCAGTCTGAAGGAGACAGTCGCCTACAGAGCAGAAGGGTGAAGGAAAAACATCCCAGGCTTTCTGTGAAACAAGGGCTATTAGGACAGAAGCCGAGTTTGGCTTGTTAACATTTGTCAAGAGCTTTGAAAATGTACATTGCTATATATAGGTTACGAGAGACAGAAATGCCAGGCATGATTACTGGTAAACCCATGGGATGCCACATATCTCTGTTACTTGCTGCAGGGGCTCCTCTCTCAAGTGTTCCTGGTCTGGCCTTGCACAGCCCTGAGCTGAGTTTTGTTTTCAGATGCTTTTCCTCTGTAACCCAAGCCCCATTCCACAAAATGCCAGACAGCACCTCTTTGTGCTCCAGAAAGCAAGCTGGCACACAGTACTCTGCATGGCACAGGATAAATGCGAAGGAGCACAGTGACCTTTAAAGCCGTGTCAGAGAGCTCCTTGACCTAGAGGCCCCAAAGAGGTTAGATTTCCTGCCCTCCTGCAGCTGCTCAGAAGCATGAGAGGGCAGGAGGAGAGAGACCTCACATCTCCGCACAGGAAGACTAAGAACAAACTGCTTCTTTAATGGCTCCTTTCACCTTACCTGAAGATGAAATGAAAGCGTATCTTGCCAAGGCTGTATATATGTAGGAAGCATGTGAACGGAGAAGGGGGTGGGAGGGTCCTCCTACCTCACTACAGGCAAAAGCAGGGAGAAGAAATGGGAAGGATACTTTCCACGTGCCAGGCTGCTCTTCTGTTGTTGCAGAGGATTAGCGACAATAAAAGGATAGATTGTGAAATCCTCCTCTGCTGAAGGCAATGGCAAAACTCCCACTCATTTCTACAGGGCCAGGATCTCCTCCTTTTTAACAAATTAATTACGAGCTTCAAAATCCAATTAAAAATAGGAACATCACGGAGCTGTGCCACACTGAATTTTTTCAGGCTTTAATTCCTCAAAATTATTAACCACACTTAAAACTCATGCCTGTGAGCCCCTCCTAGGAAGAAGGCTCTACTTCTTAAATCGCCTTTCCTCAACACAAGGATCTGTGCAGTGCTTAAACAAATCCATAATCATAGAATCATAGAATCATAGAAAGGTCTGGGTTGGAAGGGACCCCAAGGATCACAGAGTTCCAACCCCCCTGCCACAGGCAGGGGCAACAACCTCCCAGCCTGGATCTCCACCCCCCGGGCCCCGTCCAACCTGGCCTTGAACACCTCCAGGCATGGGGCATCCACCACCTCTCTGGGCAGCCTGTTCCAGCACCTCACCACCCTCTCCCTAAAAAACTTCCCCCTAATATCTAATTTAACCCTTCCCTCCTTCAGCTTTAATCCATTCCCCCTTGTCCTGTCATTATCTACCCTTTTAAAAAGTTGGTTCCCCTCCTGTTTGTACGTTCCCTTCAGGTACTGGAAGGCTGCAATGAGGTCCCCCCGCAGCCTTCTCTTCTCCAGGCTGAACAAGCCCAGCTCCCTCAGCCTCTCTTCGTAGGGAAGGTGCTCCAGCCCTCGGATCATCTTCGTGGCCTCCTCTGAACCCTCTCCAACAGTTCTGCATCTTTCTTGTATTGTGGGCCCCATACCTGGACATAGGACTCCAGGTGGGGCCTCACGAGGGCAGAGTAGAGAGGGACGATCACCTCCCTGTCCCTGCTGGCCACCCCTCTTCTGATGGAGCCCAGGATACCACTGGCCTTCCGAGCTGCATAAATCTGCATTTATACAAATGCACTCAACAGAGGAGCCAATACACATCCAAAAAGAAGCTGACAGCTAGATATGCAGCTGTTAAATACTCAGCTGTTTCAGTTCAGGACACAGTGCACACCATGGGGCTGGTTCAGCTGTAACGCATTCACAGACACACCTGGGAAGGACAGGCAGCCAGCAATGCAGACACACATTCAAGCAGCGAATTATGTGATTTTCTGAGATGAGCACTAGCGTTAAAACAATGTAGCATTTGCTTATGGATAATCTTCTAGAACTGACTCAGAATAGTGGCCTTCAGCTTTTTCTAATTCTTTCTCTGGGAGATGTAGACCACTACCTAGTGATTTCCCGCTTACTGACCACATTCCCGTTTCCTCCGGCAGCACGTGCATCAGAGAGCTGTGCAGCGCAGTAAAGGCGAGCTGTTGAGTTAAACAGTGGGTTTGCAGGATGCAAGATCCACACCATGTGCGTATGAAGGGTGTTATTTCCGGCTAGTCACAGCCTGCTCCTGTGGCCTGAACCCATCCATACGTGAAGCGTACCAGCTGTGCACTTGCAGAGCACCTCCTGGGACAAGCCATCCAAAACTACACGCATGCTCCAGTCAGGCTGAACCAAAGCACAGTGAATGGGGGCAACTAGAAGACTCACCTCAAAAGGGGACACTTGATTACCAGAAATCACTCACATAGACATGTCCTTCGTTGCCTGCTGAGGATCTCCGAGAAGCAGCCTGCACATGCACAGAGCACTATGCTGAAACCTACTGATCTAGAAGGACCTTAACATCAGAAAAGCTAGTGGTACAGAAATGCTATTAGCCCTTCAGATATGCTTTAAGGTTTCAGTCCATCGTGACTGCATACTTCTGTGAGGCAGCCTGTCTTCAGTGTGGCTCTATCCTGTGGTCCATAGCCCATTTTAATCTTTTTATCTTCCTGGAGAGTATTTTAATACCCTGAGACTGGGGATGGTTGGGGAATAGGCTCTCTGTTCCGCTTCTGTTTATGGCACCTCACATAACCTAGCCCTTCTTCTGAAAGTACCTCCAAAGCACAATTCAGTACAATCTGGTCCTCCATCCTCCTTATTTGAGGCTTGGCCCAATCTGGTAACTGAAGGACAAAGACCTTAGCAAATTTATGGGAAACTTGCAATAGAAAAGCCAGATTTTATGAGTGACAACAAAAAGCCATCAGACTTTGGCAGCCCTGAAATCGGGTCACTATTCCTTTGGTGACTAAGACAAATGCAAGACTCTAAATATTAGGCACTTAGTTATAAAAATAAACAAGTGATTGGTATAACTTCTCTTAAAAGCCAGAAATTTATCATTTGAAAATATGAAAGAGCCAAGCACAAGATCCGAGCAACACTACTGTGGTAAACACACACCAGGGTCCCAGGAAAACGTGATTGATAGAGTTGGGCTGATTTCGTGATGGTGACGCCACACTGGTCCTTGAGACTTCTCCCTCCATTTTCTAGCCTCAGGCAGTCTTAGTGAGTTTCTTCTCATGCAACCTTAGGTATCAAAAGCCATCAGCTGAAATAGCCACCTATGGCTCCTTTTCAAGTGAATGGAGGTGCAAAGGCATGCGGGGAGTGTAACACATCAGACCCCAATCAGACTGGAACTGGAGGTGAATTTTTCTCCTCGGACGGTACAGGGGGCTAGGCAAGCAGCTCAGCTTTCTACGCACAAAACAGAGAACATCAGGTTTTCCCTCCAACACATACTTAAGACTGTAAACCCTATACAAGCCTTCACAATAAATATTCCCTCACAAAACACAGCAGTAGGGAAGTTGTCTCTTCTCAAAATCCAGAGACCCCCTGTCCTCGCCACCTACATCCCACAGGCACCCTCTAGGTCCCGGGAGTATTTCTTTTGTACAAGGAGTAAGGCAGCATTGTTGCTACAGACATCTCACAGCGGCTGTTTCAACAGAGAGTGATTAGCAGACACATTAGGTTACAGGACGCAGAGGTACATAACTGAGCTCAGCTGAGGACACTATCATGAGCACACAAAGGACGCTGGGCATATTATACATCTTATATCTGCATTATTTATTGACACCCCCAAGGGTTATAAGGTCACGAGTCCAGTCTCCCATAGAAATAATGAGATTCTAAAGAAGAAAACAATAATAGTTAGACATCATTTGCCTTCTGCTTTGTAGATAACCTAGGGCTGTGATTTTAAATCTCTTTGCAGCCCTGCAGGCTAGAAAAATTTATTATGAAATAAGGAGAAAGGAGTTTGCTCTCTATTCTCTGCATTTCAAGAGTGGGGATTTTAAGAAGAAAACCTTCCATATTTTGAGATGTGCATGATAAGATCACAGAGTTGGCAATGCTGTGAGGTGAAATCGTGGCTCCATCAAAGTCATTCGAAAAATGCCCATTAGGGCTTGAGTTTCACCCTGTATCTTAACAGAATTAAAAGTAAACAAAGATATGATTAACCATCCATACTTATTTCCTTATCTCTTCCCTGCACACCACCTTAAATACCACACTAAAAACATATGTTGATTGCAGTGCACTTAATAAAACAATCAAGTAGTTTAAACCCTCAGTCCTGCAATGAACTTCAGAGGAGAATTACAGTCAAAAACCTTGATGGTATCTCTCCATACTAAGTTGTGGTACAGAAACATGGACTCCTTTTGTCAGTATGACCAATTTAGCCAAAAAATGCTTAAAGAAACTGAGGGAAAAACCCCAAATCCTGTCTGTATGCACATTGTGAAGGCCATTCAAACAAGACATTTGTTGTACTATGTTTTAAGAGTTCCTTAATATCATGTTATGTAACTACACAAAACTAGCATGCAAGTGTCTTTAAGAAAACAAACACCTCTTTAAAAACCACCATGTGTTCTAAACCACAGTGAATTATTTACATATAGTTTCAGGATCCAAAAAAGTTTTATGAAAGAAACACAAAACATTTTCTGCCTTTTAAAAATCTGTGATTTAAAAAATATTCAAAATGAAACTAGTTCTAAAAGCCTCAATGTCTAAAAATATGTATCGAAAGACAGCTTTAGCTATACTTGCTCCAAGACTGGTGTTCGTGGAGAACCAGACAAACTGCAAATTACAACTGAAAAAGGAGTTAAATGCAAGATTTCTCTCCTGGATTTCTCCTATAAGGAAACTCTGGGGGCCTAAGCCATGCAAAGAAATGTGTGAAGAATCAAGTAGTGCCACCAGCTTTTTAAGACAGAGTTTTAATAACTTTCTTCACCACCCTTTCTGAGAAATCCTTTTGGGACTTGCTGTTCCCAGGCTGGTGACTGGGACCTTGCCGTTGCAGCGAGCAGCAGCGTCACTGCAGGATGACCCAAGGCATCCTTCAGAGGCCGGTGCCCACGGGGATGTCGTGGGTGCAGACGCAAGTCACTCAGAAATGCCAGAAGCTGGTGTGGTTTTCGCTAAGAAGCAGGCCCCCCAGATCGCCTTGCAGAGACTCCAGGCAGGCATTTGTATTTGCTTTGCAGTTTATCACAAAAGTCTGCCACAGCACAATGGGACGCCTAATGTGGAACATCACATTAACAATATTTTATATTTATGTAGCACTCTTCATCTCCAAGGGTCCCTGAGAGCTTTACAAGCTACATACATGGCATACCAATGAAGCCGAGCCATAATTCTTCTAATTAGCTGAACATCAGCACACAGCACATGGTGCAATAGAAAATGTTACTGGTCACTCCTCTCTTCCTATGGAAAGAGTTATGTGATATTTAACAGCAGCATGTTGCAGAAGGATATTCAGTTTTAAGGACTCCTGAAAAAAATGAAATCTAACCAGACAGGTCTCCTTAACACCTGTGCCTGTCCTCCCTCATTACATACACACAGTTCGTCAAATATGAGACATGGAAGAGGAATAGCCCAAGACCTGCTGCTTGTTAAATATCCCCACTTTCACACTAGATTCAGCAAGTTACCATCACATAGCTCAGGCAGCTGCTCTGCTGGTGAGGTTACAGAAAAGCTAGTGAGCAGCTGCAGTTCAGTGCACAACGACATCACCCTGTTTTTAAGATTAATAAATTCATTTCTTTAGCAAAAAGGAAGAGCAGGCTATTTCATACGCGCATCCTCTGGAGATCAATGCTAACATCTAAGCGTATGTGCGTGGAACCCATCAACCAGTAAAACTAATTACAAAAATCAATTTCAGATACTTTTCTGAGCCTTTCATTCCTCAATATACTCCTAATTGATTTTTGTTGGAGAATAGAAAGCCTAATTATTATTTTTATTATTACAAAGGAATGCGGGGGGGGGCAGTGGTCAGTGCTTTAGTGGCTCACCAATGCTTTCTACCAAAAAAGAGAAAAAAGAAAAAAAAAAAGGGGGGGGGGGGGGGTTATATTAAAAGATTTTCGGGGGGCATTTTATTCACAGTTTTGCCACCTGCTGGAAAGATGGAAAAGCCTTTGAAAAGGTGACAAAGCACAAGAGAAAAGCTGGCAGGAGACAGTATGGGGCAGAAGAGGAATGTGACAGGAGTGTAAAATATACAATGTGAGAAGGTTGTACCTATTTTTAGACAGACAGGGATGATCAAGTGTAAAAGCAGTACATTTCCATGAACGATGTACAGTTCCTTTCATCCAAAAAGGTCAGCAGTGCCCTTATAGAGAGATGGCTCTGATCATGTCTATATTAGAGATGGGGGAAAGAGGTTAAAAAGCAGACCCAATGTCCAATCGGTCTTTCTACAAACTTCAAAGCTCCGGATTAGTCCCTAAGGGCCTTGCCAAAGCTTGTCTACCAAGCCAGCAGTAGTCTTTGGCATCGTAGCCATTCAGGACACAAAAAGAAATTAATTTTGCAGCATTACGTCTTACACACATACAAGCACCTAACACACATCCACAAAGCCCACTTGCCTAACTGAAAAGCAGAGAAAAGCAAAGCATGTAGGAACATTCCAAGAAATGGAAATTTTCCATTTTCTGCTCTACTCAAGAGGACGCATTTAACAAATGTCTGTTTCCATACATGCCAAGCACTGAAGGTGGGGAGTAACGCCACGCTTTATCTCCCTGGGTCTATGCAAGACTCCCATCGAGAGTGATAAAGCCTTCGAAATGCCGCTCCTCCTTCAACCCCCTTCTCTGCAGCTCCTCTCCGAAGGAAGCTGTTGGCTGGCGGGGAGTGGGGCCGGGGGACAGATGCTGGCGCCAGCCCGGGCGCACAACCCGTGCTTCTGCCCCATTAATTGCCGGCACATCCTCCCACAGCCCCAGGCCCTGGGGACAGCAGCAAAGCAACAGGCCCAGGCGGGCACCCGGCAGCAACACCAGCAGCAAAACTACCCAATTAAGCCTCCAGAATAAGGGGGGGGGGTGTGTGGCTGGGGGGGGGTTTAAAAAAAGAAAAAAAGAAAAAAATAAGGAAGGAGTTGCTTGGCAACGGGAGGGCAGAAGCAGCTGTGCAGCAGGTCGGGCTGGTACCCAGGCGCGGGCTGGCCCATTAGCACCCTGCATCTCATGCATTTTGTGCCGGGGTCTCCTAGTAACAGCCTGTGCACGCCAGGCTGTTGCGCGCTTCCCCTCCTCTCCTCCTGTTTCTCCCCATCATGTGAGGCATCGCTGTTTGCCCTAATTACACATTCTCCGCTGCTTCAAGCTGCCATTACTTCAGTCCCCAGAGGAGCAGCAAGAACTTTAAAAAAAATCTCCTTTAATAAGGGCTTTTAGTTTCAGATTCAGTGGAGCTCTGTGAGCTCAAAGAGGCAAGGCAAGGTTGCAGTGGCAGAAGGAACAGATGAAAAAAGGAGAAAAATTCAGCAGTTCACTGGGTCAGATTTTTCCAGGACCCTGAAACATAATTTTTCCCTTTGTTTTTTATCCCAGAGGGTGAACAATAAAGACAGCCCTTTATGGGACATGGCATATATTTACATAGTCCAGAGCAGTGTATCAAAGATGTGCTCTTTGGACACCCACATTTTAGGCTAAGAGTTTCTGAGAAATTCCAGGCAAAATATAAAGGCAAATATTCCAGGCAAAATAGAAGACGTTATCAGGGACTAGAACTGATTAAAAAAAAAAAAAAAAAAAAAAACACCCCCTTTTCCAAATGCTAACATTTAAATGGTTTTGCGTCATATTTTTGCTAATAAATGTGGGATTTTGCTTATTCAAACTATTACAGTGCTGATTTTTTCACTACTTATGTGTCACTTGATTTTCTTCTCCCTTTTGCCACTGAAATATCGGAGTGAGAGGACAAAGGAAAAAAAGATGCATACTGGCAGAGGCAGCGCAGGAACAAAACACAAGGGGAAAATAAAATACATTCCTTTCTGTTTCCCAGTTTTGCCAACAACAAAAAGAAAAACAGAAGCCGACCCAGGATGCTTTAATTCATTCAGATACTGGACTTGATATGGGGGTGGAGTGGAAGGGAAACTGTGTGCTTGGGCTTAAAAAAATACACTGGCAACTTCCGCCAGTGAAGGCTGCCCTGGTGTCAGGGCAGGGCTACCTACACAGTGGCAGGCACGTGATGTTTCCCAGCCAGATCCCATCCTCCCTGGTGCTTTCTCTCTCTCCTGCAGCTGGAGGTGGCAGGCAGTGCCCGGCGGTGCGGGAGCTTCTCGCTGCTTCTCACTGAGCAGGGCTCGGTACAAAGCCCTTGGCAATGCTGCTAGGCAAACCTTGGTGAACCAGCAGCCTGGTCTCAAGAGCACAAGGCAGTGAGTAAAGATCATTAAACCTCACCTGGATTTTGGAAAAGGCACAGGTGATTACTGTCCTTAGCTCTAAGGGAGGTACAAGCACCCAGCTGCAAACCACTCAGGACATTCATGCTGCCAGATGACTGTAACTAAAGGAGGACACATATGTCCCATGAAATTCCATTGCTGGGTGAAACTGCATCTTCAGGTAGAAAATGTAAAAAAATAACATTTTTCTTGTTTTCTGTATGGAATAAATTTCATAAAACACATTCAAAGCCAAACAAAACCCAGGAAAAGAATCACTTTGGGGATTCTATGGGTTTTGCAACGAATTAATGATAAAATTGTATCACATATAAAAGTCAGTTTACAACAGATCATGGCTTAGTCCATTCAAGTCAATTTTTACCCAGATATTCACAGATAGAAGTCTTCTACTCAAAGACTATTTTCCATTACATAGGCCAAGTTTTTAGCTGAAGTTGTTACACTGAGGACAGCTCTTTCTCCCTGCCCACTCCTCAACACACATGCCACATTCCCCTAAAACACAAGTATTTTTCCTCCAACTTCTAAAACAACAAACAGTAACCACACTGAAAAAAAAAAAAAACAAATGTGGAAAAATTCACTCTGAAGAAGGAAAAGCTTTGCAAAGTTACAGGTGACCAACAAGACATTCAAATGGAATTTTATGCAAAATTAACCATAAAACAGTTCCATGCAGTTACATATTGAACAAAAGTACATGCAGATGTGCATGGCTTTTTTATAACATTCATTTCCAAGAACTAATACAAGCTTCTAGTGCACTAATGATTGCTTATGGTCATCAAAAAAAGCTAGAATGACATTGCAAAATTGTGCAACTAATCTATTAAGTCCTCTCTGTCGGTGGTAAGAGTCCAGATGTACAGGAGGAAGGAATAAATCCCCACTAAGCCTCTGAATGTGCACTGCCATACAGGGAGGACACCTTCCTTTCAGAACTCAGCTGGGGATCAGCTTTTATCTTGAAACACATGCTTGTCATCGTTAGCTTAGCTAGCATGCCTGCAAATGTTTTTTCAGCATTCAGTTTTTGCAGCCCCAGCTTTCAGTCCCAGGTTTTGAAGGCCAGATACCTTCAGGAGCAAATCTGCCCAACGCAAGATTTGAGTGCCTACCTACAAATGGGGACTGCTGGGATTGTGAACTGGCCTGCAATGTTTTAAAGGCTTTCAATTCTTAGCAAGCCTTCTTTTCTTATCATGTATAAAGCTGACCTACAGAAAGATTTTGGGTCTGCAGTGACACAAAGTTTTTGGACACTCCCAGAGACCTGTGGATAAAGCAGGTCCCACACAGTGTTTTGTCTTCCCTTTCCAAAATGGCTGCACTAGCCTTTAAGCTGCCCTCACTTGACGTCCTTGTCTCTCATTCACTTCAATGTACTGCAGCACATCACCATTCACTGCTTGAAATGTGGTAACCAACTGGCTTTTTAGAGTGGTGTTAGACAGTTGTTTTGTAAAGACACAAACACATGTTCTCCTAAACTCCACCAAAACAGAAAGAGGCAATTTTATTCATGAAATCCACCCTGCATTCTCCACATTATAAACTCCCCCTTTAGCTACCTTTAAGTACACTTTTTCAGCCATTATTCCTAGCGCTAATGCAGGTCTGGCTGGTCTCCCTGCCTGCAGCTGCTCTGTGCTATATGGTGGGCATCGCCTACACCATGGTGCCCATAGCTTTATCTGGGACTCCACCACCCTTGTCGGGAGCGTGAATGCTGTATTTAGGTCAGCTTCCACAAAGCCTTGTAGTTCATCTGCTCCTGCTTGAAAGTTGCTGCTGGTGGTACGTAGGCATGCGGGACCATGCCCACACAGGGTGTGAAAGGCAGGCTCTGGATTAGGAGAGGTCCGTCCAGGCTCCTGGCTGTTTGTCCAGATGTGACGCAGACTCAAATGCCTACACTGTGCTTAGGAAGAGCCTAACCTGGTGCCTGCTTTTGAGATGAGAGGTAGTGAACTTGGCTTTTCCTGCCCAGAGCACTTCAGCTCTCCTAGCCTGCTCAGGCCTTTCTCATCCAGCAAGCCCACCTGAGCCTAAAACAGTACCTCTCAGCATGTATCTCTGATTCAGGCCTGGTGTGACCTCAAATACTTCAGAAGTGCCAGTGCTTTGGATAAATGGACAAGAAAATCGTAGCTTCTCATCACTGTCCTGCCATTTCTATCCAGCATGGGACAGCAGCAACACAAAGGGAAATGGGCAGAAGACAAGTTGAGGGATTTTTCTTCAAATCTTTCTCTGTGATCCCTATCATTCGTCCCTCTGCTGGGTGCCTCACAGCGGCTGAGGGGTGGATGGGTTTAAAGAAAACACTAGATGACAAACTAGAGATGGCTCCTCTGTGCCTTACCAAGGCAGCCTGCCATAACACTTGGAGGCTCCTGCACTCTCCCTCCTGAAGCTGCTGAACAGACAGCAAACATCACTTTCTAGGTCTCCCTTGTGCCAAAAATCATCTCACATGGCAAACAAACAAACAAACAAACAAAACCGGTTTACATTTTCAAACCCAAGCAGTAAGACTGTCCTGTGCTACTGATTTGGCAAATGAGGGAGCAGAAACATGGGATTGAGAATTCAGGTATTGGCAACTAAGCAATGGATGAACACCACCAGTGCTTTAAATGGCAAGGGCTGCTTTTGGCAGGGCCTGTTCTCCTGCCGCCCAGGAGGTTCACAAAGCTGATTTCCTCACCCTAAGCTCTCACTGTAATAATGAAGTGATGATCTGACCCTCCACAGTGAAATCACAACACTCCTCTCCAGTCTTGCCAAATGGCTAAAACACTTCAAAATCATAAAGTTTTAAAGAGCTCATGATCAGGATGGGCTTATTTTAACCAGCTTTGACAAACTCTTATTACATTGGCTTTCTGTTCACAGGTGCTACCATGCTAACACAATACAGCAATGCAGCTTCCCATTCACGTGGTATCACTGAAAGAGATAGTCTTATTTTCACTATTATTCCTTTACTTTGTATTAACCTTCTTTATTTATCACCCAGACTACTCTCCTTAATTTGGTCTTTTCTGATTGTTTCCAAATTCTGGACTTTCCTCTTCTATGTCCAACACTTTGGGAAAGCTCTGCTCTGTTGTTTTAAATCCCATCTCAAAAACCTTCCTGTTCATTAATGCTCTAATACTCTTGTGTCTCATGTCTTTTTTTTTTTTTTTCTTGCAAATGTAGTAATTTGTTTTCCTGCAGGGTGGATTTGTTTGTTTTAGTTACTCTCACACAGCACTTTGGATCAAAGAACTATATAATTTAAAATGAGATGTCCTGACAATGCAAAACAAACTCCACTTAACACAAGTTCTATCTTAAGACTCACAATATCCATTTACATGGGTATTTCCCACTTGGTTTAGGCTTTAGAAACCTAAGTATAGGTGTGAGGTGCCCAACTGCTATTTCTCAGATTTGAGCTTAGGTTGTACCACATCCTGGTTTTAGATTCGTAAAGAAAAAACAAAAACAAAAACAAAAACGCAAACCTTCTGATACTCATAAAGTCCAAACCCCAGCAGAACCCCCTAAGGGTCTTTTTTTAGCACTATCTCAATCTTAAGGATTTCCTGGTCAGTTTATATGTGATGCTTTATCTCTGGCCATAAAACACCCACGCCATCTCACACCTTCCCCTGTACATTACTGCAAGGAAGGCTAATATGAACAATTTTGTCAGGAGATAGAAATCTCCTCCAGAGGTCTTTGATCTGGGAGACACAGCGACATCCCATGCCTAATCTTTCCATAGGTCACAGGCCAGCTCACCCTTAGACTTACTTGCATCCAGACACTCACCAGCAATATCCTGTTTTCTAATTTAGGAAGGACTGATGACTATACATGGGGTTTGGCTCATTCTAATTCCTTCCCTCTCCACTGTCCATTACACTGGCAATTCATCTCTATGCATGTGTGAAGGCTGGATGAAAAATTCCGTCTCTCAAAAGAGACAAAATGTCATTGTTTACAGTGATGTCTGCTCCATGAATAAGTTAGAGAGAATGTGCTAGGGCTGGATTACCATGCCAGTCCTGGTGGCTCCTTCTTTAGATGCTTTTTCCTCACCCTCACATTGGCAGCATGGTCTTTCCAAACCTACAGCTTTTCCTCCTGTTTACAGGACCAACCGCTATTTCTCTCCGAAGTGGCTTCTTTGCTACCCTCTGACAGTCAGCCCCACCATTGCTCTTAGCTCCTTTACACACCCTTTGCTTTAGATGCCCCAGCTTATGTTGAATTCAGTCAAATATTTTCATTTCCCTTTCCATCCAATGTTTTTCCCTTTCACTTCCAGATTAAATTCTCTCCCAAACAGATGATTGTTTTTCCCTCTTCAAAGGTCATCCAGAAGGTGGTTTCATAACCAGTTCAACCACTAATGGCCTTACAGAGCTGTCCTGATTCTCTTACGGATGAGATGCAGGAGAGTAACAAGAGAAGCTCATACAGTACCAAGTGCAATGTGGGGTCCAACTGTCTCTTGGCTCCCTGGCAAAGTAAAACCCTAAGAGAAGATCAGCTCCAATCTAGCAAGCTGCTATCAGTCTGTATTGCCTCAAGCCCAGCCTGGCTCATCACGCAGCAGTGAGGAACACCAGCCAGCATCTGTCCAGTCAGGCTTACATACGAACAAAAGGAATGCAACCTCCTTCGACGCCTTCCACCCCCCAGCTCCCTAGCCCATGGTTTTCTTGTTTTCAAGCACTGCAGTAAATCCCTTTGATCAAGCAAGTGGACTTTGCATGTGCAAGTTGGGTGACCAGCCCTTATCTGCCTCCCTGCCTGTGAACCCCACACTGAAAGCTCTTTGTCTGTCAGGGCACTCACACCCTTTCACACAGAGCCCGCGCTGGCAAACTGTACTAGCATGACACACTAACAAGCTACCAGCCAAAGGAAAATATCTCGCAATCATTTCAGACCCTCTGGCTCAGCCACTGAGTAAGCCAAGTGGCTAACAATTTGCAACCCAAAGCACACTCAGCTCACCTCGAAAAAAACAAAGCACCGATGGAGAAAAGGGCTCCTTGTCCCTAGCCCTGAAGGCACGCATGGGAAAAGAGGCAGCCCTGCCACTTAAATATTTCAGTCCCAAATTTCCATAGCTATTCCTCTCTGTCCCTCTTTTTTACCAGAGGCAGGAGCTCCCTGTGGGGAAACCCCACTGCAGAGGTCAGTGAGAACAGATTTAATGTCTTGATTGTACCAGCTCTGATATAAGGCATCCAACGGTCAGCGACTTTTAAGGGAACAGAGCATTTAAGCAGGATGAACGGATCTGAATGACTTTGTGCTTTGGACTCAAATAAGCTAGTTAGATAAGCCTATCACATCCCTCCCCTTGATTCACTCTGACTGCTCCCAAGATGTAAATGTTCAAAGGTACTTAGACACTGCTTTCCACAGAGAAAAAATGGGAGCCAAGTGCCTACCTGCTCCCAGGTTCTGCAGCAAAGAAGTATTTTAATAACAAGGCTACAGACAGTCCTCATCACAAAATGAAAAAATGTTTTCTACATAGGTGTGCACAGCTAGGACATGGTTGGGTGCAGGGTGGTTATATGGCTGCAGACAGGAGAGCTCCTCAGCCAGGTTTGTATTCCCTCTTGTCTTTTGCCTTCCTGCTTTCCAAACAACCTATGCTATCTGCTTAGGACTTGGTAGATGGAAACAGGAACACTCCCATAAACTAGTAAATGCTTTAGGGGCTGGTTAAACCACTGATGGTTTACCTGGCAAGATCGGAACCCGCTAGGTGAGGTGCTGGGAGTGGGAGGTGTGGGCACTGCACCCAGGCAGCTGCAGTCTCATCATCTGATACAGGTCTTCCCCATCTGTCAGCAAAGGCGGACTTGCCTTTCTCACCACATTGAGCACTGCTGCAGATGGGCAGACACATAAACATCAATGGCACTATGTACAGTCTAAGGCTGTCCAACAGAAGTGTCACAGGGCCAGTGAGAAATGTTCCTTGTCATGGATAAATTGTAAAACACAAGATTTCACACGCTGATGTTACTGAGGGGAAAGGTTTTGACCTCAGATACAAAATTCAAGCTAAGGCTGGGTTCAAAAGCATGCAAAATCTTGCAAGATTTTGACTCCAAAGGGAGTAAGTGTTGAAAAAGTAGTGTTTTTTGCAAGTGCTCTCTCAGGACTCCTTGTCCACATCCCCACCTACTGGGTGACAAAACCAGAAAAACGCCACAAGTTCACCCTTTCTAGGTGATGGTGTCACATCCCTGGCTAACTTCAGGAAGAGCTGTATGAGACCCACCACTTCCAGCTTGAGGAGGAATGCAGGGGTCACATCTGAACAGACAAGACCACCACTTCAACAGCTCTCATGCTCTGCATTTGTGCCTTCACGGGAGCCCTGTTGCCCGCTAAAAGGTCTTGCCTGGGACGTCCCCTCAGACAGGCTGGTGGGGAGCAGGCTCACAGCAGCACCAGCACTACAAGGAGCCTCCTGACCACATTGCTGCAGATTTTAAAATGACTGCACTACTTTCACTGGCTTTCAAATCACAGGATCACAAGTGAGGTCACTCCTGGCAAGGTGGCTATCCCCAGTAAAAGCACTAGAAAGCCCATATAAAAAGATCAAAACCAATGCCTTTTATGTCGTAGTATGATTTAGACTTCAGACCATGTAACTTTTACAGGGCTGCCTAGTATTTGATGGATGCAGCTCTCTTAACAACCCTCACATTTGTTTGATTTACTGCACTGGTCCCACATGTTATTTTCTACCTTGCAAGAACAACCTCGCTTCTAGGAATCTGCCTGCATGATAAGATCGTGAATTAAATGTGCAGTTACCATAAGAGACCACACATTTTACAGTAAAATTGAGAAAACTGATTACAGCAATCCCTCTGGAAACAAGAATAATCACATGATAAGACAGTGCTAATGGGAATTTATCATCTCTCATCACATGTGAAGCTTAGAACAAAGCAGCAACATGAGTGAACTGCACAGCTATTACTGCCAATGAGTACCAGCTGTAAAGCTACTGGGGACTATGAACAAATGACAGGAGAGCGGGGATCCTGAACAGCCAAACCTAAGCCAATTTGGTATGCTTCAAGAAGCATACACAGTGGAGCTTATATGCAACGTTAGTAAATATTATCCAGAATAACAGCCTGACATCTTTACGTACACCCTACGTACGTACCTACCTACCTACACTACTCCATTCAAACTCCATGTCATTCTTGCATTTGTTCTCACTGTATTTTATTACCAGAGAAGTCCATCATGAGCATCACAAGGGTACATGTATCTGTGTACCTACACATCTGCACCTACACACATGCTCTCTCGTGCACACTCTTATTCTGAAACTGCATATTTCAGATCTGGGATACATTTTTCTCTTCCTCCCATACAAAGGGCAACAAAAACCTACCCACGCTACTTTCTATTTGAAGAAATTAACACTCGAGTAAAATTAACATTTTAAAAGTTGTCTTGGGAAGTGAGTGCCAAAAACCTGAACTGGCATGCCCACAATTTTAACATGAATGATACATCTATATCCCTTAGATATCCTAAAATTACTCTGCATCAAAGCCCCGCATCAAAAGCCCCAGCAGGTTAATGTTAGACGGTCAACTCCTCCATTCTATTGAATAATGGGCACATTTGCTGGCCTACCATAGTTTTCCACTGCCCTATTTCAGAGACAGAAGTTTGGACTTTCAGAAGAGATTTTTTTTCTTTTCTAAATGAGAATTAAAGGAGAAGGTTACGGTTAGGTGGCGGGAGAAGAAGATGAGAGAAGCATCCTACACAAGTACCTGTATGAGTCCTCTGGTGAGCCTTTAAGTGGGAGCTCTTTGTATAAACCTTCCGGCACCCATTAAACTGACAGCGATGAACCCTCTTCTTGTTTTCTGGGGATGCTTCTGCCCCTGTACCTCCTTGTTCACTGTCACTTTGCCCGCTTTTTATCGTCCCTGCGGTCGCTGTTGCTACACCCACTTTCACGGAGCTGAGTGATGTTTTCTTGGCCACCAATTTCAACGTCACCGTGCCATCCACCGCTGAGAGAGTTTGTGAGGTTTTTACAAGGTGGCGGCTGAGCTCTGGAGAGGAAGGGGGTGTTAATGAGGTTACTGCATTGAGTTGGGCCTGATTGACGGCTGTGTAGCCTTCTGTGGAAGAGCTGGTGGACTGCAAGCTGAGGCACGTCTCAGACAGCAGCTTGTCCCGTGAAAGGATAATGTCCATGTTGGCGCTTTTGTCACACATACTCGTCTCCACTGGTAAAAGGATGGGGTCCAGGCGTCGGATATTGTCCTCTGCATCTGGGGCTGAGGAGGCATGAAGGAAGCAGTCCAAGTCCTCACCAAAGGTCTCAGAGATCTTCCGCGGTTCAGTCTGAAGGTATCGCTCTAACTCCAGGCATGTCTGCAGGAGGGGAAAGGATAGAGGAGGGAGAGAAACCACTGTTAGAGAGAGATTACAGCATAGCTCCCACCTACAGCAGGAGAACAACGTGGGTCAGAGCCATTCAGAGACAGCACTCATGCACACCAGCACCGTCTCACAAGATAGTCACATTTTGGGAGACATGAGGATTTGGCACTTGTCTGATGCTGCTCTGAGACAGAGCGTGGGAATATCTATGTACTATATTAAAGCAGAAGTGAAGATACGACAACCAGAAAGCAACCACTACATTTTCATGAAAGTCTGTACATTGTCCCATGGATACTAGGCCCTTCCCAATTTTAAGTGTAATCTGGCCCACAGTCACTTCCATATGAAACTACTCTAATGGCCCTGTCACCTGGCCACGTACAAACAAAAAGTCACCTCTGCAAAGAACTGCTTCCTCTTCCTTCACTAACATTAACTTTCATTCCAAATTTAACTCAGCGCAGTTGGCCAGGGCCCAATCTGTTCCTAAGACAGCACAATTCTGAAGCGTAGCATTTTAAGACAGAAAACAGAGAAAAACTTCCAGTGACATTACTGCTTGTTTAAAGGCCCTGACAGAAGGGAAGATGTGACAGAAAAAAGAAACTTAGTGCCAGTTTTAGAGGGGTTTTGGCCATCTGGTCAAATGGGGCATCCTGTGTACAGGACACCAGACTTGCACACAAGCAAACACACGCACCTTATTAAAAAGTAGGTGAAGATGCAGTCAAAGAGGCTGCCACGTAAAAACGTGTTCCTGCATCTCCACAGCAGTAATCATCAGCACAAGGATGGGGTGAGCCTCCTACTTGAATGTACCTCATTGTGAGGCACCATGAGCTAGCCCAAAAAAAGCCTCCAGGCACCATCACTCTGTCCAGTGTTCTCCATAACCAACATTATAAACTTCTATTGTTTATAGAAAACCGTTTGCTGTAGTTTGAGGACCTTTTAATGGAGTTTATTAGTGCTATCTTTCATTTCTCACTGCCTGAAAGGCTAGCTGGTTTAATATCACCACTGCGATTTTACAAGACTTGGAAAATGAGACATTCTAATACTTTTTAGAAACCACTAAAAACTGCTCCTCAGAGAACACTTCTAGAGATATTAAGAAAGGGATTTTAGGCAAAAATTTTCAGCCTAAGGGAGCTGGTGACCCAACTATGTCTCAACCTGGAGAGTCCAGCATCTGACCAAGAAACAAAAGCTTTGTATGACCAAAGGAGAGACAGGCTTCTGCCTTCTGGGTACAAAGGTCCCATCAACAGGAGTGTTGACACTGTATATACGATGCGTCTGTACACTGCCTGGGAGGTGGGACACTTAACAGTTAGTACTCTTGCCTTAAACAATCTGTACATTTTCTTTTTGAAGCAGATTTCTGGGACTGTGAGGAATGGCTTTAGATGGGGATCTGGTCTCTCCCCAGATGAATTCTAGCAGGTTTTGGGGGCTGCTTTCAAAATATGCCCCACAGTGTTTCAGGAATAACCCTCCTCACCAAAAGAGGCAATGCCTTTGAGTCCCCCACCTCATGTAATTTGGGCTTTCTGGCCCACTTAGCCTTCACCCAGTGGGGCAGAAACAGGTTTAGAGGTCGAATAAATAGAAGG
>JMFS01023137.1:0-23919 GCA_000699545.1 Podiceps cristatus
TTCTATGATTCTATGATTCTATGATTTTGGCAGAGGACCAAATAGCATGATCCTCCACACTGAAAGACCAAAAATTATCAGGCAAAATCCAATGAAGATGCTATGCTGACCCGCTACAATAACCTACTAATGCCCCTATCCATAACTACAAGTCTAAGTCAAAGTACTGGGTTCAGAACCAGTAAAATTCCATGATCTATGAAACACTCACTGGTGGGTCTGGATGGTACAACAGCCTTTTCTGGACTTCAGACCTATGAATCTGTGAATTTACAAAAAGCAGTAGTGCATACTTCAACCACAATTACCCTGCACGTTTCAAACTGCAGTAATCTACAGACAGATCCTAAGCAACACCCACACATTGGCAGAAGATCACCTCAAGTACTTCTTCACATTAAGGCTGAGGATGAAGTATATGATCTTTTGGGATCCCTCTCAACTATTTTCTGTCTGATCCTATGTAACCAATACAAACTAGAAATGAGGGATCTTTTCATACAGCTTGCCTGAAAAGATCAGCCTGGACCAAGCTGATCAAAAGTGCCATCATTCACAGAAAAACATTCTATAGAAAATGTTTGGGTTTTTCTTTTTTTTTTTTTTTCCCCCCAAACATATATTAATAAATGAAAGCTGGTACAAGCCTCTCGCTCTCCCCCAACTTTGCACGTAAGGAGCACTGGGGTTATTACTGGCTCATCAAATATTCCATTAAGACTGACAGTCCGAAAAGAGAAGTGCCATTTGCAGAAGTTCTCTCCGAGCTCCAGCAGCCCTCTCTGTCAGTGTCACGGCTGGACTAAGATTCTGTAGTGAGCAAAAATGAAGTCAGAACCTCTTTAATATATAATTAGCAATAAGAGGAGTGTGAGGGCATTTGAATAATACATCTCATGGTCCGACAAAGCAGTAGGAGCCAAAAGAGAAAGAGCATAAGAAGTCCAAGGGGCAAAGATGAGAGAAAAATGAGACTTATGTACCTACATGAAGAAAGAGGTCCAGTTATAAGCTGATAAATGATAAAAATAGTGCTTTGCATTTATAGAATGCTTTGATTTCAAAGATTTCCAAAATGGAGCTCAAATGCTGGTGAGAATGGTTGTTCCCTTATTATAGCAGAGGAAATAGAAATCCACAGGGAGAACATAATGTTTTCAAGGGCACTTCAGGGTATCAGTGGCAGAGCTGCGAATACAGCCCATTCTCTAACAGGCTGGAGCAATTGGCCTCTCCCATCCGATCCCTGATAGATAGTGTCCAGAGACAGGGAGATAATGTACAATACTGCTGAGTTTACCCATAAACCAGATTAAAGATGGGTGTCTGGTGTTTATGGCAACTTTACTGGTGCCAGATTAGCCTAGAGCTACACTGGCAAACATTATACTCACAATGCCTGAGAAACGAAGAGAAAAATGAGAGCATGGAAATGATTTAGTGCTAATACTGAGCTCTGAATCCCCATTTCCAGCACCTCAAAATAGAGGTGTGTTTTTCTCTTGCCTTTTCCTCTTTATAATCACTATCGTGCTTTTTTTTTTTTTTTTTAAATTCACAGAAGTATCTGGGATTGCAAATCAGGTTCTGTCTAGTGACATCAACTTATATCTAAAGCATCTGCAAACAATGGCATAGCTGTAATGCCTCTTTTTTACAGCAGAGCAATTCTTCTGACCTTGACACATTTGCAGTTCTTTTTTACCCAGGTGTAAAATTCCAGGCCTATCCACCCATGTATCCCTCATATCTGCTTCCCTAGGGCCTTCCCCATCCCAGTACAGCAAACCTTTTCGGTTCCTGCAGTGGCAGAACAGGGGAAGGATCACAGTGCATCGAGAATTTCCAGCTGAGAACCACCACAGAAAGAGAGAAAAAACAGTTTGGGCTGAGGAGTTAGTGGTGGAATTGAAGAGTGTGCTGTACTGCTCCCCCTAAAATAAAGTCTCAATATTAAATAAAGTAAAAAAGGTGTGTACAAACCCCCTTTTGGCTCTTTGTTTAAAGGTAAAGCAGCAAAAAAAGCAGCACGATCTGCAGCTGGAGCAGAGGACTAAGCTACTTGCATGGGCAGAAAGTCCTTAGAGAAGGGATTGCCTTGCCCTTTAAGAGCACAAAACATGAGGTAATGGTTTCATTCGACAGCTGCTGAAAAAAATAAATTAATGTCATTGTTATTATTACTATACTTGCATGGGGTGCTGGCCACGGGGAGCTGCAGGGGCTGTGAGGGGAGGCCGCAGGGCGCTGTGAGGGGAGGCCGCCGGGAGCTGTGAGGGGAGGCCGCCGGGAGCTGTGAGGGGAGGCCGCCGGGAGCTGTGAGGGGAGGCCGCCGGGAGCTGTGAGGGGAGGCTGGGGCTGCCCTGTGCTGGTTCCAACCGGTTACAGCAGCCCCGCCACAGGCAGCAGCCCAGCACCTCGGGCAAAGCCTGTGTAACAAAGGGCAGGGGAAAAGCTGGACAGAGAGAGGAGGGAAGAGAGTGAGAAACCACAGAGGAAATACAGTAGTCAGAGAAGGGAGCAGCAGGCAGAAACTGCTATGTACTGACCAATTCCTCGTAACTGTAGGTAAAGACAACGGGGGTTCACCCTCCACCCCCCACAAAAAAACCCACCACCAACACTGGAACAGGAACAAGTTAGCCAGTTTCTCAAACTGATCTTCAAGTTTCTGGCTACCTCCACGACTTTCAGTACCTTACAGCCTTCAAAAGCAAAGGGGTATTCCAAGGATATTGAGCAAACGAGTACCCAGAGCTGGGGGGGTGTGTGTAGCCCATCAGCCCTGCCTCCCACTCCCGCCTCAGCAGCACCGGATCAGGCTGAAACATCCCTTAAATGGATGCTTTCAGTCACAAAATCATCTTTCCTAGTGTTGTGTTTTTTTTTTTTTTTCTTTTTTCTTTTTTCTTTTTTTTTTTTTTTTTTTTTTTTTCTTCTGAAGAAGAATGCTACTTCAAAAACTTACCAGCTGTTAAGATCCAGAGGGCTGCAGTGCCAGGAGAACCTGACCCCGCTCCAGGCAATGACTAAGGAAACCTACAAGTACCTTGCTTAGAGGGAGCAGAAGCCATAGCTCTCTGCAAGCATCTACATCAATATGCAAGAAGCACAGATGAGAGGTCCTTGGTCATGATACGTACTTGTAACAATAATAAGCATTCATGTGAGAGATGTACTTGTTCCTGTAACCAGATGAAGTTTAACAAGGGCAAGTGTAGAGTTCTGCACCTGGAGAGGAACAACCCTGAGCACCAGTACAGGTTAGGGCCCTGATGAGGCCCCATCTGGAGTCCTGTGTCCAGTTCTGGGCTCCCCAGTTCAAGACAGGGAGCTACTGGAGAGAGTTCAGCGGAGGGCTACTAAGATGATGAGGGGACTGGAACGTTTCTCATATGAGGATAGGTTGAGAGACCTGG
The DNA here is from genome assembly GCA_000699545.1 of Podiceps cristatus. Classification (NCBI taxonomy): domain Eukaryota; kingdom Metazoa; phylum Chordata; class Aves; order Podicipediformes; family Podicipedidae; genus Podiceps; species Podiceps cristatus. The sequence goes on from JMFS01023137.1 coordinate 3,420, forward strand.
GACCATTTAGCCTCGAGAAGTGAAGACTGAGAGGGGATCTCATCCTTGCTTATACATGAAGTATGGCTGTCAAAAGTATGCAACCAAACTCTTCTCCATGGTGCCCAGCGACAGGACAAGGGGCAATGGGCACAAGCTGGAACACAGGAAGTTTCTTATAAACATGAGAAAACAACTTCGAAACCCTCCTGGACATGGTCCTGTGCAGCCTGCTCTAGGGGATCCTGCTCTAGCAGGGGGTTGGACTAGGTGATCTCTAAAGGTCCCTTCCAACGCCTGCCCTTCTGTGATTCTATGATTCTAAGAGAGAGTGAGCCTAGAAAATTACATAGAAAATACACTTAAATCTCCACAACATGTTTCTTTGAACTATTTCACAGGCATCATATTCCTTTGCACAGACAGCTGGAATTACAGGGACTCTGTACAGAGAAAAAGTTCCATGAGAGAGGAAGGGTATAAACGTTACTAAGGTTGCAGGGATTTCATGCACACACAGTGTTTGCAGACAGGGTGGGCTCAGGATGGGTTCCATATTAACTACAGCAGACCCCAACCATGCTGCTGAAAATTAGTATGGTTTGGAGAAGATTTTCTTAAATTCAGAGCTAAGGAAAGCTGGCAGGTGCTAAGGAGTGCTCAAGTCAGACAAAGACATCTGCTAGAGATGTCAGTAATAGAGAGATAACTGTTATCTGGGACCAGAGGATAGGACAGAAGCTTCAGCTAAAGCAAAGCTGAAAAATGTTACAACTGCAGAAATAAATTCCGAAAAATAACAGGACTTCCGACACAGAACTTCAATAAAATTAGGCTCCAGGCCAAGACTAAAAATGATCATGTGTGTACACATCACAGCGGAAGCTTCTGAGCAATAATAGGTAAACGAGAATGCTGGATAATGAAGAAAACCTTGCTGTAATAAGGACTAATGGAATGACAAAGATCAATGGAAGAACATAATCTTTGGTTTCAAACTGTACGTGAAGGACGTACTAGGCTTTAGAGGTGAGGGTGTCACACCCCCACAAAATCCAGTGAGGTAATGTTTTTAATGTTCATAAAGTAAGCTGCAAGAGCCCCAAATACAAGAATATCAGTATACTAGCAGGGTTACATCATCATCGTCTTGATCAAGAAGACAGAAAAATACTAAATGCATAATGTTGATAAACATCAAAGCAGTAATCAGTCTAATAAAGCAGAAAAAAAGTGGATGACTCTGGTTATCTGCTTACAAAAATGAGTCAGGTGTCATGTTGGGTGACAGTTTAGGAAAATAATTTCTTGATGTGTTAAATAAATTATCACTTAGAACAGCTGACTCCAGAGCTCACAGAGACAGGAGACTATTTTCACTGCAATTTGGCATGAAAGACAAAAGTCTGTTTGCAAAGCAACTGTTGTTGATGCACTGAAAAACAACGACCACTTCACAAACAGGCTGATTGTCCTTCATGAATCCCAAAATTTAAAAAAAAACAAAAAACAAAAAAAAAAAAAAAAAAACCCAAAAAAACCCCCAAACAAAAAAAAAAAAAAAACCAAACCAAACCAGCCAAACAAAAAACCTCCCCCCACCAAACAAAAAGAAAAAACAAAAAACCCCACATCATACCGCAGAAGTGAGGTACTATGTAAAGACAAGGGGTGTACGAGGGAATCATTCAAGAGTCAGAAAGGCATTTCTGAATGAGAAGGGTAAACGTGAATCTAGAAGGTGAAGTGAAGAAACCCTTAAAACAAAACAGTAAATGCACAGGCTGAATAAATTGAGCTACACAGGTATCCCATTGGTAAAAAGAAATCCAGTCTCAGTGAGGCCAACCCAGAGAAACTTAAGGAAAACACAAAATTATCTTGGTTCCCCTTTGAAATATCTCCTACTTATATTCTTTATTGCAGTGGCTTTGCTAGTGGTAAGATGTTTGGGTGAACATCAAGATGCAGACCACACTGCTGTTACTCAGTGGTTCTCTGCACATACACACCTGGTGAGAGACACTGAGCTGAGAGAGGTTATTCTTATTCTCACTCAGGAGAACAGGACCCAAGTTCAAAATGATCTTGGCAAAGGAGAAGTGATCCAAAACAAGCAAGGTGAAATCTGACATAGAAGGGTACTAAGTGCTGCATCTAAGAGGGGAATCACATCATGTACAGAACAGCCAGTCACTGATTTGTTAGCAAGCAGTGCTACAATAATGACCTGAAGCATTACTGACCAGTTCACTAAATAAGAGTCAGCAGAGCAATGTTGTAAAGAAATCACGTGCCATATTAAGAGAAGAATAATGTGGAGTATGTGGAAGGTGTCATTTAAAAAATGCATACAGTTATGGAGAAACCTCAGTTGGAGACCTACTGTCCAGTTTTAGGCACCAGACCTCAACAAAAAGACAGATCAACTGGAACAAATCCAGAGCAGGGGAGGGAAAAAAAACCAAAAGGTATTTAGAAAACATCACCCAAGATGAACGGCTGGCAAAAATGCATTTGTTTAATTGAAAAAAAAAAAAAAAAAAAAAAAAAAGAGAGAGAAGACTACAGAACTAACATTCCATGGATACATGGAAACTGATTACAAAGAGGATACTCTTTGTGTCCACAGCAGACGGGGGGTGGCGGGGGGGAAAGGAGCCTACAGCATACAAAGAAAGATTTGATTTGGAAATTAGGAGAAAGTTTTCAGTTTTTAGGACAGCACAGCATTACAGCGTGCTACCTAGGCAGATGGCTGAGTCTCTTTCACTGAAAGTTTCTAGAAATAAGGTAAGTATTCAGAGTAGTCAGTCGTGTCCCTTTCACTCCTGCATTTTATGATTTTTCCATAAATATCACACTTCTGCTGAGGCAAGGGTTCCATTCCACTGACATGAATATGCTAGAGCCCCCAAAAATGCTTTGGGTTAGCAGAGGACATACATTAGGCCTACTAATCAAAGGGTCGGTGACTACACCAAGATTCAGATTATATAGAGATATTTGAAAACTGGTCTTAGGGAAACAAAATAAAAAAATAAACAAACAAAGGATTAGATTAGCATGAGGGGGAGATGCAGGCCAAGACTAAAGGGTACTTGGACCTGGCTGTTGGGTGCCCAGGGCTGGGACAGCAGACCGTGACAGGCAAGACTTCAAGCTGAGCGCACTGCATTTCCTTACATTTCACAAGGAAACAACAAGCAGAAACCCTACGGACCCCACGGGTAAGGCAAAGGCATTTCAAACTTTCTACAGGAAGATAAGAATTTGTTGCTATAAAAGGTCTAGGTGAACCAAGAGCCCATAGAAAGCAAAGAAAGAGTCTCCCCAAATATCATCCTGAAATCCCACTGAAAATCCTAATAACAATTTCTTTATAAAAAAAAGAAATAAAAAAGGAAGGAATAATAAAAAAAAACCCAAAACAAATTCAGGAGTGAAGCAGTAAGAGCTATATTCAGAACTAAACTCACAGTATTCGATTCTTTACAGCTGCTCGATATATTCCACACAGATAGTATAGGAGGGAATCAGGGGATACGGATGCCTTTAGCCATGATGCACGGAATGAAGGGAAGAGGTGAGGGGAAAGCTCACTTTCTAAATGCAAGCAGAACCGATAAATCACAGCCTGGCTGCCATGGCAAACACCAGTCCCTCTGGCAGCTTTGTAATTACTCCCTAAATGTCGTCTCAACCCTCTTGATGTGGAGATAAATAACTTTATGTGCAAAGCAATTAAAGCCCCGGGCAACACTGCTGGCAAAGCTTGGTCACTGTGTGTCACTATCCATTTGCCAGAGAGGTGTACAAGTGGTACTGAGTTTATTAAACCGGAGCACTGGCTTTCACACATCAACCTGCCAGGGGCCTTCTTTGGATGGCCCTCAAACAATTGTTTCTACTCTCCAAAGCAATGAAACATCCTGGTGCAAGGGCTGAACCTGAAGTGAGTCGAGAGACTCTCCGAGCAGTGTGCTAGGCATTTTACTCCTATCTGCTCTCCCAGAAGAGAGCAGTTTTCTGCATTGTAAGCCTGATACCTTCTGGGGAACCTCTGAAGGAATTATCAATCATCATGATTAGATTCCTCCTCTTCTCAGGAGAGATCATGCTCAGCTGAAACAAGAGCTCTTGCTGGGATGGTAACAAATCACTCTGAACCACAGCCCAGCTTGCTGCATTCCTCTTTCAAAAAAACTCTGCCCTTTTCCCGAATGGTCACGTTTTCTCTGCATCTTCTGTCTATCCAAAGTAGTACATGCCTCCAGGTTTCTCTCACACCTGCTGCCTACTTGTATCGATAGCTCTGGAAAGCAAACTTAGGAAAGTCCTCCAGCAATCACATATGGCTGGGCAAAATGGTGCTCTGGTGATACTTGGATCCTATTCTTCTCTAAGGAGCTACTGGCCTGCTCAGCTCAGAAGTACTGTATACTGGAGCGCCCGTGCGTGGGGGGGGGCGGGGGTGGAGGCGGTAGGATCAATCCTAGAAAAAGCACTATGCAGGGCACGAGCTAGAGCATTAGACACACCATGACTGGCTTGCACAACCCCAAAATAGCCATCGTACGCCAGGCAGATCACCTGGTGGGGACTCCACTAGCCTGGCAGACATGGACTGGTGTACCTGTCACAGCAAACCAAGCCATCTTTCTGCCTGACTCCGACATAAGGCACCTGACTAGAGGGACACTGGCATTGCTGGGCCGCTCTCTAGCCCTTTCAGACTGTACAGCTCCAAGTTACGTGAAAAAGTGAGATAGAGTCTGATTTCAAGAAAAATGAACAAAATCCAAATATTTCAGTTTTGGAAAACTGTTTCACTGTTCCCCCTGCCCCAAGTTTCAAACCACCACCACAATAAATCAGCACAACAGTCATTTCATTCAACATTCTTTCTGGCAAATAGATTTTTTCTTTCTTTTTTCTTTTTCTTTCTTTTTCTTTTTCTTTTTTTTTTTTTTTTTTTTTTTTTAAACTTTGTTGTGTTGAAGAGAGAACTTGAAACAGTGTTTTCATAAAAAGCAAAGTTCCTTTAAACTTAGTACTGGCTAATAATCAGAATTGCTACTAGGGGGCACTGTGACATTCAAAGGAGGTGGAACTCTGCAACCCATTGCTTGTTACCCTGTCCATGCAATCTTTCACAATACCTTGAGTACAAATACAGCTAAATTCCAGTTTGGGTCATTTCATTCTTTCTAGTAAAGTACCTCTTAAACTTTAAAACGCATACAATGCATTTTTTACCCTTCCTTATTACAAAGCTATTCAACAAACGCTGGCTCCCTCTTCAGAGGTGATTACGTTTCAGCAGTCAGAGGAAATGAAAGTTGTTTGTAAACCAGTTTGAGATCCTTCAGGACAATCATGACAATGTAATGCAAGAGTTAAGAATGATAATACTAGTCATAATAATAATGATAATGAGTATTTCTTTTCCCACTGCAATGAACCCATCTGGAAGGCCTCAGTGTGAGGCTTCAGAAGTATCCAAAACTGTGATTAGAGAGAAATTCATTTCGGCAGGAAGGTGGAAGCTCAGAATGCCAAAGAAAGAAAAAAGGAAGAGAAAAATCCTTTCTAGTTTTGGCCAACAGACCTAATCGGAAATTCTTTTGAAATGTTATTCTCTGGAAGAGAGCTCAGTTAGCAATATTCTGCAAATGCTCAGCCCACTTCATCCATCTGCCAAGCTGAGAATGAATATTCATAGCAAGTTATTTTAATCATTGTGTTTTTCTTGATGTGACATAATTCTATATAATTTTTCCCCCCGGAAAAAAAAAAAAAAACAAACAACTCTTTTTATGCTGTCAAGTCAGAAAGTTTTTTCTCCATCTGCAAGAAAAAAGGGACATTGGATGGCTCACGCATGGGTTGTAGCAACATCCTCGTCAACACGCCTCAAATCCCAGCCTTAACAACATAGCTAGCATCACCATCGAAAACAGCATGTGCTGGCTTTTACCTGTTCTCCTGAACACAGGGGATTAGTAACTCACCTGGGGGATGATCGGGGTCAGAGTAATGTAGGCTAAGAATGGGATAGACGGACAGCCCATACCCAGGAGAGCAAGGGAGAGCACTGGCAGAGCAGGGTTGGGGGAGCTCAGGGCTGGGAGAGCAGGGGTGCTGCAGTTTGAGGATGAGGGGAACAGGCAGAGCAAACACGTCCAGTGGATGCTGCCTGTAGCCACACACCTTCATAAGCACGTACTATATAAAAGTGCTTTTGCAGTTTTTGAGAGGTTCTTAAAATAGTTCTTTTTTCAGCACTTGGCAAAAGTGCACATTTTTGGCAAAAGTCTGTCTCTCCAAGCAGAGACAGATTATAAATATTTTAAAGACCATAGAAGTACCTCAGGAAGAAATGGGATCTTATCCTGATTCTATCCAGTGCTCTCAGTTCCCAGTACATTGACATGACATTTTACCACAGCTGAAAATCCTGAAGAAAACATTGTTCCTGCAATAATCAAGAGTTTAAAATATTCAATATTTAACTGATGCAAGCATTTCCCAGGTGCCACACATTAACCGCCGGGCCAGGCAAGCTGGGTCACAGAGCTCTGCTCAGTGGAAAGAAGGCAGGCAGGTTTTCTTAAAAGCCAGGCACGTGTTTTACAGATCACTCCCACCTCTTGTTCTCTGCATTGTTGCACCTTGGTGGCCATCCTGCTCCTTGTTCTCTAGTACACCACACCGACCTCCCTGCTCCCAAGGAGTTTGTGCCCATTGACTAGTTTGTTACCTCCCACACCAGAGACCCCATGGGGTGCTCCCTCAAGGCCTGAGCCAAGCTGATTGCTGTGTGGGATCAACATAAGAAGCAGCTTATTAGAAGGACATCTGTGGCTTGTTCCCAGTTGCAACTCAAGTGCAGCCCATTTCCTTTGATACGGTTCTTTGAGTAGTACAAAGGGGAGGCAGTGAGTGCCATACAAAGGTGGGTTACAAGAAGCTAAGTAAGGTAAGACTTCTTTCTTGCTGCTTCTGCTTGGTGTTCCCTAGACAGATCTGCATCTAAGAACACTGCAGTCAGTTCAAATCACTTCTAGTCAGTGTAGCAATCCAAAACCTCTAGTTCAGGGCAAAGAAAAAAAAAATGGGGGAGGAGGAGAAAGGAAAAACAGCAGGCAAGAAAGGAGAGAAGGTGATCTGCATTTAGCTTTAATTAACTAATGGATGTGTTCTGAAAGACAGTAATACACACCAGCGACAGGACACACAAGCATCCTGAATTCCCTAATTGCATCCTGTTGTGTCTCTTACTTTCCTTACATTCTGGCTCCCCTCCTTGGCCACACTCTGCCAAGCACTTTGCAGAAAACCAGTGTTTTCTGGTACCGGAGGCGGCTGCTGCTGCTGCAAAATGTGGATACCTGTGGTGCTACTTATGGTTGGCAAGGGTAGACAGAGGTTGAAGTCCATTTGTCACTATTTGCATTTGTCTGTTTCCATGCAGAGATTGATAAACAAGACTTAACTTCCATACCAGTGGAGGGCATGGGAGAGAGAGCACAGAAACAAATTCACTGGAACAGATCCATCACCTTTATAAACAGGCATAGCTTCACTGATGCGTCATGGAGATCACAGGAGCTTTGCTGATCAGCATCAGCTTTGAATCTGACCTACCAGGAACACAAAATGACTTGTCTGGCTTAAGAGGAGAAGAGGAACCTGTCTCAGAAGACAGGTTACGACCCTACAGATTGCACTGGAGAAAACCTCAACAGAGTTCTACAGAAATTTAATAGGCAGTATACACAATAGCTTTCTAAAAATACAGAACTGAAAGAGATTCTCCTAGGATGGCTTGAATTCTCTATTAAATACTAAGCAGGATTCCATGAAAGCTCTCTAAATGTTAGCAATTTCCATTAGGGAAATCTTTAATGATGGAAGGTCATTACCAGCTGAAGGCCTAGCAACGAGCTCCCAGCTCCCAATCCAAATCCTGGTGGACAATGTCTGTATGTACAGCTGAGCAACTAACTCATGCCAGATAAGACAGCCAACAATTTCAGCTTCTGTCCATGACCAGAGGGCCATTGCTTTGAATTTGGTTTTGTTTATTTTTGTTTCCCAATTATGTTTGTTAAATTGTTTGCATTTTTTCATAAATGGCTTCAACACACACTCTATATTCCAAATTCAAACGGTACTGCTTAATTGCAATTGGTCAGATAAGTAATACTCTTACTGCCTGAGCACCGAAACGCTTCTGGAGTGGTATGATAACTTGCAATGTATAAATTAGCCAAGGGGAGTACATACACATCTGAATGTCCCCAAGATTTTCAAATGAGACTAAGAGAAAATGTGTGTACATGCGGGTCCTCTAGTAGGAAAAACGGGATGAAGGCAAAATCAGGATGAAGGCAAAATCAGGGCTATCTTCTCATCCCTGACATCAGTGTTTAAATTATGCCTCTCTACCATCTTCCTATTACTTTGATTTTTCAGTCTAAATGCTAACTATTTGAAATTCACTACAAATACCTTCCAGTCAGTTCCCTATTCTGATTCCAAAGACCATAATATCTGATATTCTCAACAGTCTGGCAAGGGAGCACTTTTGGAAAGGGTGAATGCTGTTCAGATGGAGTATTTTTTATTAACTTTTTCAGTAGCAAACACATTGTGAAGATTTTTGTCAAGCCTCCTCAAATAAAGTCTTTTGGGTTAAAAAAAAAAAAAAAAAAAAAAAAAAAAAACCCAAACAAAACCCCACTACCATGTAACAGTAGAAATAATTTTCAGGAAATCTGAATCAATTTCATTTGTCACTTTTACCAGGAATCACTTACACATTTAATTTTAGTCAGGTAAGACTATGTACCAGCTTGTGTTCCATTTTAAAATCTGAAATATTTTGAGTCATTTAGCAGTGAGATGATAAAGAAGAAATGCAGTTTTTCAGAATCTCAGAAATTAAACATCTCTCTGATGTCAAAAGAAAAACTTTCCATATGCCTAAATATTTCTTTCATAAAAAAATAGGGATTTCATCTTTTTTCCATCTGCTTTTGGGGAAAAAAAAAAATAAACCAAACCAAAACATGTTTGTAAGTCTTAACACTTCCAAGTGGGATGAAACTCTGTTTTGACAAACTCCTGAAAACAGGCCTATAAATGTAGTTCAGACATTCCCTCCTGTTGTGGCAATTACTGACAAGACAACTTCAAAGAATCTGTCTCAAGGAAACGTGTGTAATCTACTCCATCGAAGTACATTCCTCGTTAAGGTGCCACTGTATCACTTCAGACACAATGTCTGAGCATCCAGCAGACCACGGGAGTCACACCTTAGTAATGCAATCATCGTCCTGAAATTACTCACCTCCACAACCTCACCACGAAGGGGGACAGCATAACCACGTCCATTCTGAAAATTGAATGCAAAGACCTTGTGGAAAATTGTTTCCCAAGTAGTCTGTGGTTTTGGTTGCCTCGGTTTGGGATTTTCTGGCCAGGGACATCCAAGACCCAATGCACAGAAAGAGATATTCTCCTGGCAGCTGTAGTTTATTATATGCCATACAGCGTCTCCTCCCCAAACTCCAGACCAATCGTGATGAACATCCTAGCAGTCACTAGGACACAGTGGATTGGAGCCCTGTACAGGGAGGGGAGGATAGTGAGAAGAAAAGTGTGGGGGAAAGGGTATAACGTATGACAGAAACATAGTTTCGAAACAGTCAATATGTACAGATATGGTAAACTGGTAAGACTCTTTTCAGCCCTTTTTTTCCCCTGAAATCCTATATTGAGCCCTAATATGGTGAGACCTCACTTTTCCTATTTATTCTATGCTTAGTCTGAGTTATTAAACCTTTGATCTCTTTGACCAAGACCTTGCTAGGCTCTCCAGAGAATAAACCACCAGCAGGAGCTCCTTGCAGCCACCTGGCATTCAGCCTTTGCTTCTCTTCCCATAGGAGGGAACAAGTTTCATCTATTCTTCTCTTTCACACGCTCCCACTTCCCCACTACTGCTATCTGTGGTTCAAGCTTGCAGGGACTGCTAATGAAAACATCTGCCACCCTTCACCACTGCCTCCCTGAGCTCTGCTCTGCGCAGAGCAGGAGAACGCCTATGACCAGCTGCCATACGCTCACAGCAGGGCACTGCTGGCAAGTCCAGTCTAGCACTGAGTCGGCATGTTTAGGTACTAACGGAAGTCTAACCACATCACAAAGCTCAGCAAGGCCCGCGAAGCACCGTGAAGGAACACGGTGATTTAATTCCTAGTGTGTTTCTGCTGCTGCAGCCAAAATGCAAGCAAGGCAATTTAAAGAGAGACTGGGTATCTCCACATTGTGGTCATCACTGCTAGAAACGTCAGTGGAGACCAGCCCATAGGAGTAATCTTGATGCTTTTGAGGGGGCCACTTTCATCTCAGCACCCTGTGCTCTGTAGCCACAGTGGTAATGACTATCAGGAGAACCTAAAAACTAAATGGCTAGGGGAGACCCAGTTGTCCTCCATCACCAAGTGGAGATAGGTCAACAGCAACAGACTGGTACAATTTGCCTTATCATTTTTCTCCTCCATGAGAAAAGCGAGAATGTCAGCTCCTAAACTGCCAAGACAGCATTTTTGACCAGCACTACTTTTGCAAGGAAAACCTCAAAACAGCCATAAGCTGATCTGTGGGAGAAACAGCTCATCAAACCATGGAAACCCACCAGGATAGCAGTCACACTTCAAACTAATAGCAGAAGTCTCTTCCCCCAGGCTCAGAGACTAACAAAAACTTCACAGGTACCCCAAGCCTGTCTGACAGAGTCCATCCACCCCAAGACCACCCTGTGGTGGGCAGTGCCGCCCCTTCGCCTCACCCCTTGGTAGCTGGTGCATTCTGGTAACAGAGCCTCAGCTGTCAGAAAACAAACTGCAAGCGACAGATTGAACACGCGACTGTGCAAAAGCCTGTCTCAGGAGGAACAATTAAAAACACACACAGAAAAATAAATGGCTTTTCCTTTTCAACCCCTTTTCCCCCTCAACAAGTAACAAGACAGGAGCGAGTGCCTGTATGCTAGAATGCCCAGAAAATCGGCAATTAACAAACGTTCCGCTCTAGCCTGTCTGCGATTTCCTCCCTGCAACTGTGGCTAAATGTTTAAATACATCACTCCCCCCACGTTCTGTGTGCTTGCTGTGGCTCTGGCACACCTCAGCCCTTCTGGCTTTTCATAGCATGAAGTTTTCCCTTTCTCATGCGTTTATCTGAAGTTTGCTCCATGCTAAATTACTGGAAGAGGGGCATGGTGTCCACTCAGCTGCCTTCAGGAGCTCACACGTTCAGATGAACTAACTACCCCAGACACACATAAGCCAAGATGCACTTAGCCCGAGGTACCATAGAGGTGTTTTATAAGCCATCTAGTGAGCAGCACCCTCAAGAAAGACGCATTACCATATCTGGCCAACAATAACATAATCCAGAAAATTCAAATAGGATTCTTCCCTAGGAAACTAAGTGCTAACCACTTTACTGTGCAGATGCTCATTAACAAGTCTGTATCAGACAAAAGCTGCAGAGGTATTTTTCTCAGGCATAAGCTTAAATAAAGGCTTTTGATTCAGGTTGGCACTCAGAATTAAACTGACAGAAAAACAGAGTCTCTCATTAAATTCATACAGCAATTCAAAGATGAGGGCTAAAAATAAAATCTATGCAAACAAGCATGGGGAGTAAAACACTCCAGTAGGCTCAGAGGAACACTCTGCATCACGGACACCTGTGACCTACTGGCCTCCTTGGACACTCTTCAAACCCTGAGTTTCAATCAATCAACTCACAAAAAGGTGCCGACATTGTATGCTGATGTTCCTATCATGCAATTATCCACATAGGATAGTTTTCATAGTCCACTGCCTAGAAGCTGCAGATCAAACTTGGAAAAAATGAACCCAAACTACCAAAACAAAGTAAAATTTTATTACAGAGAATAGACATTGACTATCCTTTAAATTATGTATAGAGAGGCCTCATAATTAATGAATGACTGAGCTTCAGTCTAAAAATGAAAGAATTATAAAGAAAAAAAAAAACAAAACAAACCTTTGCTGTATGACAAAGAATCCACTAGGTAGACACAACCCTGCAAGACAAAATCCTCCAAAAATAGTTTATAAGATAATCCTTCTTAGCCAACTATATGGAAGCAAAGGCTAGGCCCAACTTTGACAGCTACATGACTAATTATAATACAAGTCCAACGTAGAACCCCTCCATCTCAACTTTTGCAAACAAATGGCATACATGCAATGAGCTTCAGCAACAACAGCTGCAGAACAGAACTGGGCTGATGTCCCTTGCCAATAGATCTACAGAAAACAGCAGTCAGTCATGATGCCAGTTCAACCAACCGAGAGAATACAGACACCACCACAAAGCGTTAGAGAATCCAAAACTGAATCCAGATAAAAACATGACCTATTTCTATACCTTCCCATCTATTAATTTTATGTTGCTGCTCATCACTGAAATACCCTTTCACATAAGATCAATAGCAATAACAAAGTTCTAAGCTGGTTTCCTTGGCTATGCCCCTAATGGTAAATTAAACAGCGCCTGGAAACGTTCCCCAACACTGGAGTCACCAACATTGCTGAACTGCTAGAGTGGTTCCTGACACAGTTTTGGCCTGTGCCAGCCAACCCTGTGCCAAACAGTTCCCAATCACATTTATGGGTTAGTACTCCCAAGGGACCCATTCCCAACAGGCAATTCAGACGCAGTCAATCTGTTTTGGAGAATAAGAGATTTTAACAGACTGAATGTGGGCTATTCCATGATAGTTGGCCTCAGTGTCAGGTTACAGTCCAGTAATTATGGGTCCAGAATTGCTGGCATTTGTCCTTTCCTGGATTCAGAATTCTTGCTGGGGTTGGTTAGCTTCCTTAGACATTAGGTACTTGATTAAACTTGGATTTCCTTAGTGTAGCTGAGGGTCTTGCTACAATGATACAGGTACACGTGATAGAACAGTAGGAATGAAGAAATGAATTAGATTTGATGACTTTGTAATCACAGAATCACTAAGGTTGGAAAGGACCTGTAAGATCATCAAGTCCAACCACCAACCAACACCACCATGCCCATTAAACCATGTCCCACAGTGCCTCATCCACATGTTCCTTAAACACCTCCAGTGAGGGTGACTCCGTCACCTCCCTAGGCAGCCCATTCCAATGCCTCACCACTCTCTCAGTAAAGAAATTTTTCCTAATATCCAGTCTAAAAATCAATAGCAAGAATTTCAGGTTAGAATTTCCTTTACCGCTGTCCTCATTCAAGTAACCAGCTTTGGGGTTTATCCTTTCAGGTGTCATTCTTTAGGGAACTTATCAACCCCAGGAGAGATCTGGACCAGCACTCAACAACCTGGTGTTTCCTTCCTCCAGATTCTAAGTGTAGCACTGTCGTCCTGAGCTGAGCAGCAGCTCAGATGATTTTTGTGATTATCCCTAAGTAGGTAGCACTTATAAAATATAGCACTGAAAATAAAAGATAGTAGCATAAGGAGAAAATGAGCAATTCTTCTCATTTTACCCTCCTCTTGGTTATCACCAAAGGCTGCTTCATGTTCTGTCAAGGCAGATGAGAGCGAGCTGAAAACTAAAGGAACAAAAAGCTACTTAAATTTTGTGGATGATGCTTGTACATTGCTTTTTACACTTAATAACAGGAGGGAATCACCTGCAGAGTGTGAGTCGTTCAAAAGTCCCACGGCATTGTCATCTGTGAAGCTCTTCACAACTTGAGGCAACTAACATGGCTCCAAATACCTACACTTAGGCAACCGAATCAACCCTCTGATCTATAGCAGCAGTGGAGTCTGGAGAGCAATTTTGCTGACCAAATGCAGCTGTCTAGTCTATCTTTGCAGCTGACTCGACTGAATATAGAGGCAAAAAAGAACCAGCAAGGTATGAAAGCATAGATACCTGGCTAACAGACAGATACCTGCATTTATTTGTCTACAGTTTGAAACTGAACCCCACCCTTCATTGTAGGCAAGCGGAACAAAGTTATTTTGAGAGGTCAGAGCGACACTTAAAAGCGTGGGTATGAGAGTCACTGCAGTATGCAGTGTATACTTAGATGTAGTACATTTCCTCCTCCCTCCAAGAAAAGCCACCTTCTTTGAGGGAAGTTGTGTAAATTAATAGTTTTCATTTCAAATCAAACTGGAAGATGAACTTTTGGAAGTTCCCGCAGAACAATAGCTCTGCAAAATCAAGATTAGAACTAAATGAAATATTTTATTAGAATGATAATGGATTGTGTTTCATTTTGACAATACTGGCATGGTATATGTGGATAATGTCAAAGCACTACAACATGAAATACAAAATATATAATATTTAGTAGAAAAGTCAAACGAAAGTCTATCAAAGCATTTTAATAAAAATATTTTTATGCTACTCTGAAGAAATGAATCTGCAGTACTGAAACAAACTGAGAAAGCTGAATCGACTATTTGGACATATACCTGTCAAAATTTTCATCCAAATCTACTGTTTTCCACGAAAGCCTTCAACCTCTAACAAAACACCACTTTTGAAAGTTGTTTCTAAGAAGCTCTAACAACAAAAAAATTGGATGCATAGGCTTTACCTGTACTCTGTAACTAAGAAGGCAAAGGCACTGGTCGACTGTCTGTGCTGTTAAACTCTTAGCACGGTGGTCGCTGGTGCGGCGCTGGCCTGTGCCAGCAGCTAGCACACCAGACACAGCTTGGATGTTATTGCAAACAAAGAACTGTTCCCCACAGGTCATTTGTACATGGCCTCACCGCTCTGAACGGTAAGAGAATTTACCCATATCGATATAAGGGGTGCTGTGCCAGCTGGCTGCAGGACCTGCAAATGTTCCCTGGACTGTTGTATTTAGTAGCACCAGTGAAGCCATATGATCCCGTAGGAGAACTGCAGCTACCACTGTGACATGTGAAACATGCAGGGTGCTACAGCAAACCATGGCCAAAACCAAGATCAATGAGAATTAACTCTTATTCTAAACCAGGAGGTGGAAAACACAACCCTGTCCAAGGGGAAAATAAATCCTATTTTTGTGTTCAAAACACAAGCAGGATGACAAATACTTTTGGTCATTTACATAAGAATGTTAAAAGATTGAAGAAAAAAAAAAAAAAATAGAGAAGGGGGGGCACTAACCCAACAGTTAAGAAAATAGAGATTATAATGCTAGAAGGAAAAGTGAACTTGTTTTCCAGCCTCCTGAATAACAGCTTATAGGACTACCCTGAATTAATTCATGCTTGGATAGAACATATGTTCTGAAGAAACAGCTAGTATTGATTTTAAAATTGCCAGTGATAGAGAATCCACCACATTCACATGGTAAATTGTTCCAATGTTTAATTACTTTCACTATTGAAAAAACTTGAGCCTCATTTCTAGTGTGAAATTGCCTGGCTTCTGGTTCCAGCCACTAGATCTTTTTCTACATTGTTTGCTAGCTTGAAGTGCCCTCTTATTAAAGTTGGGTTCTCTAAGTAGGTATTTACAAACTGCAGCCCCTTAGGTTTCCCGCAGATAAACTAAAGAGGCTCTTCTCCAGGAATCTCAGCCTGTGAAGCATGGCCCCTCACATTACCATCATTTGCATGTCTTGTTTCTGAGACACCTCTTCAGTTTAGCAGTAGCTTTTTTTAACTGTGGACACCAAAACAGAAGGCAATATTACAGTAGCTGAGCACCTGGCAAGTACAGACGTCATGTATTACTTCCCCAGCTCCCACCTGAGATACCCTAGTTTACACGTCCAAGCCTCCAAACGATGCCTTCTGGCATAGTTTTGCACAAAAATTCACTTTTAGATGACGACTAGCATATTTTGTCACAATTGCTGCTTCCCAGGATAGGACCCTTTAGGTTAAAAGCATGGCTAACTACTACTATCTTTTTGTATGCTTTTATATAGTGCTTCATAAATGACAGTCTCGAAATACAGACTGCTTCCTTAAGCCAAGTTTAACAAGGAACCTGCAATTGTCCTGCATCCGTGACCTTGTCCTTTTTCATGATTGGTCTGCAGAGTTTTACTGTTTGCTTCACCAACAAACTTCCCTTCAGGTGGTTTCATGTTTTATTCCCTGCTATTGATAAAAATAATAAATATGACAGGAGCAAGACTCAATCTGCGCAGAATTCTGGTATTACATATTTGTGGTAACGACTCCCTGTTTGCGGCTGTATTTTCAGAGTGCCGTTTAACCGGTTTTTAATTCATTTAATACACAGCAAGTTATTTTATACTATCCTAATTTCTTTGCCAAGATGCTATGAGGTACAACAACAAATGCTTTAAAAAAAAGTCTAACCACGTCTGCACTACTACCTTTACCAACAAATTTTATTATCTCATCAAAAAGATATCAGATTAGTTTGACAGGATTTATTTCCCATAAATCCATTTTGATTGGCATTAATTATATTTCTCTTCTTTAATTTTTTATTAATCTAATCCCATATCAGTTTTTCTATTATTTCACCTGAAAACAGTATCAGAATGACAGGGCTATAATTACTTTGGTTGTCCCATTCACACCTTTAAAATTTGAAAGCATATTTAAACACAAGCATTTTTTTTCCAGGCTTCTGGTACTTCAAAATAAATGTCAAGCTCTGTGGAAAGTACCCAGGTCATGTCTGAAACTCTTGTAGACATGTTACCTGCATTTTCTAACTGGCCATAAGAATGGCTGTATTGATTCAGGAGCCATCTGGTTTGGTGTCCTGCCTCCAAGCAGCAGACATGGAAGAAAGCAGGTTAAGAGGCCTGTGCCTGAGGGACCTTGCCCCATCTGCTCTCCCAGCCCGCAGCAATTTGGGGTTCTGGGACCCCCTCTGGCAGGCATTGCACCTGCACCCTTGTGTGTGCAGCCCCGGGGTTTTTCCTTCCCCGAGTCTGTCAAATTACTTGCTGAAATAATTTTTATTTCTAGTCACCTTACTATTCCGCGGCAATGAGTTCCCTGCAATAACTACACATTGCATACTTTATTGCCTGAATATATTATTTGATGACCTGTTCACACACTGTAAGAAGTGGGTAACAGCCACTCTGTGTTCACTTTCTCCATTCCAGTGGTGATTTTGCAGACTTAACTTCATCTTCCTCCTGGGCCATCCACTCAAGAGCCACAGGTGACTCAATCTCTTTCCCAGGGAAGCCGCTCTGTGCCTACTGGTGCCTGTGCCTTCTGCCTCGGACCCCCTCTAATTCTGCTCCTGTCTTTCAGAGGTGAGCACTGAAACTGTGTTTGGTTTGCAAGATGCAGACAGATCACAGATTTGCAGTGACATAGACATAAACGTCGCTTTGTGTTTGGTTGTCCTGTTTCCTAATTAATTGTTAGATCTTTGTCTTTTGCACCACCTCTGAACGCTAATCTGACATCTTGACAGAGGTAGTCATGTTTTTTCTCAATTTACTGTTTTGGAAGCAGCTCTTTATCTTGCTGAGCTATTCCTGCATTGCATTGTTTATCCGACTGTTACTAGATCTGGAATTGACACTGCTGCCAACTCAAATTACAGTCATCATGCTTAAGATATGACTCAAAACTTCAAACCCATTACCAAGCCCTTCCCTGGGCAAACTGTACCTGCCTCTAATACAGCCTCAAGAAGAGCTGTATTTATTCACTTTGGTCAACACTGGTTAAACCTGCCATAGCAACAAAAACAGAGTTGAACTGGAGTTGTACGTGACTCTTGCCATCGTTGTGAAGAAGCACGTCTTCGTATGCTTCCCTCTGTTTTCAGTCCAGCATGTCTTTAAGGACCTGCACAGCCACAGCAACAGAGGCCACGGCCATTCTGGTAAAAAATTTTAAACCAGACTTTTCCATCCGGTGAGCACCCTTACTGGAACAGATATTTTCAGCTGCACTCACAAACACGTTTGCTTATACAATAGCCTCCGGGGCTTGCATATACTGTCTATGGCCTTTATGCCTGGATGAGTGCAAAACAAGTGATCTGTGTTTAGTTTTATCCCTATGGACCTGCATCATTGTTGTTCTCTGTTTGCCTGTGTCTGTAACGCAACAGAAAGAGTGACTGCAGCACTGACTTAACGTTAAGCTGGAGGCCAGTGGCTGAGGAAGGTAATGTGGGCTGAGAGGCAGATCTTAGCTGATCACCTGGCTGCTCCCATCCATCACATTTGCTCCTACTGGAAAGGATATGAGCAGAGCTTTGTTCACGAACAGCACTTTTTAAAATCGCTGGCAATTAGGAAGAGTACGTCAGGCAGTGGATGTGCAGTAACGGAGAGAGAAGAACCTGTTTTTCTCTCTGTCTTAATTGCCTGTGTATTTATGGGCTTTGGTAATGGTAGTGAAAATCTTCCTGGCACCCTGTGAATGCTTTTGCCTTCCTCCTCTGAATGAGTGGTTTGTTCTTTCTATGCTGTTTCCTTCCTCTGTGAAGGCACTTTGCTCTCTGTGACCAGACAACTGCCCTCCCTTGCTGCACAAACTCCCACTGCCACCTGGTATGCCATTCTGCAGATACTCAAAGGAAACAGGCCCTATTAGCTTTATATTTCCTTACAAAAAGTCTTCCCAAGGGTGGAAAGGATCCAGTTCCATTTCCTGGGGGAATGTCTTTGCCTCAGGGGCAAAAAGTAAGTCCAAAGGCAAAGGGAGTCCCATTAAATGACAAGGTAGCACTCAAAGTCAGCCTCATTTACAGCTGTTGCTGCCTCCAGCAGATTTCCCCAGGGGGTCTTCATTTAGCTGCAGTTCCTTGAGAGGGTCAGGCAGTGATGGCTGTACAACTGGTGCAATGCTTGCTTGTTGACCTGTCTACAGCTTAATTAGACTCATCCCTGATCAGGGCTGAAGGACAGAGGAGCTGGGCTTGGTACAGCACAATACCAAGCTACACAAACTACAGGCAGGATCTGAGGAAGCCACTGGCAAAAATCCCACGAACTCAAGTACCATTAGGATTTGGCTCTTGCTCTTAGCCCCTTACACATCAGGCTGATAAGCACCTTTGTTTGCAGTAAGGTCAGAGGAACCCTTTTGTCCTACTCAATAGGAGGCTGTGACATTTGAATAAATAGCCAGCAACTTGTACCAACCGATCCTTTAAATCCTGCCTGATAAACAAAAGTAACAGCAAGATGTCAGTACTGCAGCCGTTACAAAAGCTCCAAGGTAAGAGGTAGTTTCCTGGACAGAATTCAATTACAGTCTTAATACTGGTTTTAATTACCTCGACCTAACTGCTCCGTGGCACAGTGGGCTCGCATGCTCAGCCAGCAGCTTGCTGCAGAAGGCACACAGGAAACTTGCTCTCCTTACCCAGTTCGTAGAGACTCCAACTACATCAAACACATACTTTGCCTCCCATGATAATGAGTACTCCCCAACGGCACCTATACATCCTATCATGCAAACAGTTCCAAAGCTATCAGCAAGAAGTTTTCAAGATGTTTTCCTGAAATTAAACTCGAAATGACCGATAAAGCATTACTTTAATAACTCTCAAATAAGAGACATTAATTAAAGAGCACTATCTGAATGAATTAAATACAGAGCACAAGAAAAAAAAAATGGAGTAATAATAAACAAAGTGGTCTTTTTTTCTACTCATCTTTTTTTTTCAAGGCAAAATATATTTTCTTTGGCACATAATTCTCAAATGTCTTGGGTTTTTTTTAAAATGGAAACTGTTTTTGTGAACCTCTCACTAACAGCACACAATTAAAAAGCTATTAATTTTTTTTAATAAAAATTTCAATCAGTTTTAGGTTTAGAGCTCTTCTAAATTAAGCACTTCGCTCTATGCAAGAAATAAGTATATTTAGAAATCAAAAGGCTGTCGCCTAATCTGTTTCCAAAAGTGAAGCCTCAGCTCAGCACTGCTTACCTTCTCAGACCTATGGTCATACACTATGGATTTATTAGCTAAACACAGCTTAGGAAAGATAACTTCATTCCCTTGCAGAGAAGGTTTGAGTTAAGTGCAGCACACCACCTCAACTGTAAACATCATCTACTACACTCTGATTATCCACAACCGCTCCATCATTTGCTACCACTGCATCTCAGGAACCATGTCCTGCTTACCACGGCTGTTTGGAGCCTCTACAAAATAAGTCCAAAGTGAAAAGTATGTGAAATAAAATGCACCCTCTTTTTACAAAACTGTGACAGACTGCTTATTGTTCCCCCTTCACCCAAACACCATGCCACCCTGTTCCCTGAAACTGGCAGTTCTGGATGGGTCTGCCACATTTCATTTCTTCCTTGTTGGAAACAGCATGTTGGCAGGCTGTATGTCCCCGGAGAAGTTAAAAGCACTGTGTAGGGTGCTTGGAAGATTTCTAGGAATTACAAAGAGTAGAGAATGGAGTGTTATGGCTCCTCTAACTTTTAATATCCTTGCTTTTGAAGTTGTATGTATTCTATTATACGGCTTCACCAAGGGCAAGTCCTGCCTGA
>JMFS01023138.1:0-24135 GCA_000699545.1 Podiceps cristatus
GCTCTGTCCTGGCTGAAACCAGGACAGATGCGTTATGTGATGCAGCTGACAGTCAATACGGGTTGTTTCATTTACAGCCCTAAGGAGAGATCTGTGTATTCATCGCTCTCCATATAGCCTTGGTTGGATGTGGTGAGCTTTTAGCAGAGTCCAGAGTTGCAGAAACACGCCTTACAAGCAGCCTTCAATAGAAGATAATGACTAGTTATCTAACAGCTTCTTGAGATGCTGCAGAACACACCCTTGGCTATTTGGCAGGGCACTGATCACACCTTGATTTTGCATTCCTAATTGGAGAAATGTGTGCAGTATTTTTGTCTGTGGAGAAATACATACTTTTTGTTTTAAGTCCTGTGTGACAAGTCTTCCCCTGGGTAAGGGAATGCTCTGCTGAGTGCTCAAGACAGGAAACCCTCACTGGAATGAGGAGGAATGGCAGAAAATGCAGCTAAATCCCCATAATTCTGTAAACTTCAACACCTTTGTCTCAAAGGCAAAAATACAATGTTCTGCCAGAAACAGTAACATATGTGTTAGCATTTTTTGCTACTTTAAAGCTGTACTACCTTTCTGATATTAACAAAACAAAACAGAACCCAGACCAGTAAGATAACACTTTTCATAGACTCTATAGTTTTTTTCAAATATTTAACACAGAATATGGATTAATAATTAAAACTGACTGTCAGGTAGAAGGTATTTGTGCTTGACCTTATTTGGAAAGCTCTACTATTGCAGCAGCATTTTATTGCAGTTGCATATTGTATTTTCTTTTAAAACACAGGGAATGCTGTGTGGTATCCATGAAAGTAAACACTGCAGCAATCGCGCCACATTTCCAGTTGCTGATTTCTACTTACGTACACTCCCCAGCCAGTAATAATGCTAAATCATTAATTTACATCCTTGTGTGTCAGGCGCCCCCACGTCAACTAATGTAAGCCGCAATGCCAATAGCTTGTCGCAGTCATCATCGGGAGTGGTCACCCCAAGGCTAAGTGATCCTTGGGCGGTACCGACATCAGTAGGAGTAGTCGCCCTTTCCATCATCGTCCTTCCACGAGGCTCGGCATAAATCTCTTCCCTGCTTCATCCCGTTGTGGTGGTGAAGGGCTGGTGTAAGCTGGCAGCTGAACTGCTGCTCGCTTAGGAGGGAGGCGAGAGAAAGGAGGGGGAACTGGTAAGGGAAGTGATTGCCATGATTTTGTTAAATACGGTTTTGTATTTTTATTTTTAACTGGTTGATGGTTTGCCATGCTATCTGTTGTACTGTAGTTCCCATACAGGATATAAAACCTACAGACTTAAGAAAATTAACTTGTAGAAATAGCAAAAACAGAGCAATGAAAAGCTGCCTGGTATAATTCCCAACATGCTGTAAAGTAAATGCTTTTGACTAACAAAAAAGGCTCAAGGTTTTTACACAGCTGTGGTTAACAATAGTGCAGTGATACTCCTAGGCACACAAATGGATGCACTTTCAAATACACGGTATAATTGCTGAATACATCCCCATTGGGACTGGGGGTATAACTACCGGAGAACAGTATTGGAATATGAAATAAGAAAGACCATTTTTATGTCTTGCAAAGTGAAGCAAAAGAATGCTGCCTACAGTTTGGCTACAGATTTTCTGCTGCTGGCTTAAAATAGAAGATCCACGATTAGACTCTCACCCAAAGAATAACCACAGAGATCTGGGGTGATGTTATATATATGTGAAGATACATAATATGTTATCTGCTGTGGATGCCAATGTCTCCATAGCCTTCTATTAAAAGTATTTGTTATTCTTCTAATAACATCATGAGGTGAAGCTGTTGCTCTGTGTCATGCTAGGTGTGATGTTACCTTACCCCCTGCCGACACCCTGATTGCCTGCAGACAGGTATCTTGGAGTTGCTCACATAGCACGTGGCTACCAGAGCTGGGGGCTATTTGTCCTTCCTGCTTCGGGGTTCGTTCTGGCGAAATCTGTGAAGCTGGCAGAGCTGCGTGAGATCTGGCGGCGGGGGACGCGTATGGCCGAACGCTTGCGCAGATGGGGCTGTTGGTACGCTGTGTGCGTACGAACAAGCAGCGCGTATGGTTAGAAGTTGAGCAGTTTGTAATTGTTTGATGTACTGTGCCTGAGGGATGATGAAAGCCGCCATCTGCACGGCATGCTGTGGGTCAGGGTGTGCAGCTCTAGATCACCCTTTAGAGCAACGAGAAAGAAGTATAGGCTGAGATTGCATTTATTAACGTTCTTAAATGGTTTTTTTAAATGCCTTATTAAATGCAGCCCTTCTTAACATGGAACCAAAATATTTGTCGAATTCACACACATTTAAAAATGTTCAATGTATTTTAAAAAACACGCTGGTTTCCAACAGGACCATGATACATTTTCAAACAGGCAACAGCTGATACATGTAATTGAATAATAAAGTTACGTTTATAATAATATAATTATTCAGGAATGTGCATATCATCACTGAAATTTTAACCCAAGGGACCTGGTTATTACCAGTGTCTTAATTCCATAGACAAATCCTGTTAGTAAACCAGCGCAGAAATGAACTGGCCCTGTGCATTGGACAGGCTGAGACAGAAATTCATCAAGAAAAGGCAGGCAGATTAAAGGAAGGGGAGAAAATTCTTTTTACTAGCTCTTTGCTGTTCTCTCCTTTACTGAAACTTCTGTAACTAAAGGACAGAATCACTTTCCACAGAGTCAAGGAGCATCTTTCAGAGGAAAGCTGTCAGTTAAGAAACCTGAGGACAAGCCATGACAGAGTTTCCACAGGAGGCACTGCTGCCCTCTGATCCGTGGTTTGCGTGTGACGTCTGCAGCCGCTAACAAACCTAGGAATTAAGCCAACATATTATATGACTCATTGAGCCATTATAATCTCATTATAATGAAACATTGGACACGTATTTTGCACATTGTAGCCACGTGGGGTTTTGGTTGGTTGGTTGGTTTTCTTTTGTGGGAGTGAGCTGTGTCATTGGAGCTGTCAAAATAGATGGTGCCCACTACAGCAAAGTAGGTGGTGGTAGTAATGCTGCCTGCATATGTATTCAGTGTTACTTTTCCTATTTCAGCTTTCACCAAATGGAAACAGCCATCATCAGGTCAAAGGTATTTTCTCAAGGATGGATTTGTGATAAATTAAATGTACTCCTTTCTCTTTTATGTCCAGTATGACATACAGTAAGAATATTAATATCAGATATAATGAGAATATAAATTGCCTTTTCTGTTCTTAAGAATGGTGTTGAAAAACCAAGCAATAATAGAGAAGTTACCTATTTTCTGAGAGTGAATGTATGTCCTGAGCAGATGTTCAGGACAAAAATAAAATAACAAAAAGCCTGCAGAAATGGGATATAAAACAGTCTCATGCAGGTGCTTTCCTAGGAGAAAACAATTTTGATAACATTGTGAATTACAGAAATAGTAACGGGTGAATCTAACACCCTGTGCTTATCTAGCAATAGCTTGGCAAGATTGAGAAGACAAGAAATTTTTCTCAGCTAATGTACAGGGGTCCAACTGTTTGTTTGATACAGCTGTTCATCATCTGCCCTGAAAGCTTTAGGTACATTTGAAGGATTAATCAGTCTGATACCCTGTGGAGGTGCTGATTTGGGGTTGGTTTTTGGTTTTTTTGCTGAGGGTGTTCAGTTGCTGCTCAGTTGTTTTAGGCAAAGACATGGGCAAGAGTTTCGGTTGTGATCAAAGCCCTAAAAGAATCTTTAATTTCTTTGTTGGTGTTTTTTTTTTTGATTGTTTTTGGTTTGTTTGTTTGTTTGCTTGTTTTTTCCTATAAAGACAATTAAGCTAAAATGGAAGAGGTCAATTGTCAAGACTTTATAATGATTAAAACCAGTAGTGCGTACTTGTTGGCAAAACTTGGTAAAACAGTACTAGTGCAGCCATAGTCGCTTTTCACTTATATGTCTGCCACTGGGACTGGTTTGAAATTTGTATGTTTGGGATTCTCCCTCGAACCTTTCAAGTGTTTCTGTAAGGCTTTTTTAAGCTCCATTTGGTAACATACAGCAGCACTGGGCTTCATCCTATAAAGATGTTGGTCCGCAAGTACCTAGTACACATGAGCACTTCCACTGACGCAGCGGCTTGTGTAGTGGTTGGAGCCTTTCTTCAGTGGCCTGGAGTTAGTGGCTACCAAAAAAAAATACAGATTTTTCTATTGATTCAAACAGGCCAAAGATGGTGTCCTGTGTGCACTTTCTTTTCCCACTTAGTTTCCCGTAGTAGCTGAAGAGTGTAGTGTTTGCTGTGTTAGAGACCTTGACAGGATGCCGTTGCTCCCTCCTAGGTTTGCTTTTGCAAAGGTTGTGGTACAGCCTCATTCAGAAGCTTTATCCAATAAATCTTATCATTTTACTTTTGGGAGTCATATCTTGCTTTCCAAGACCCTGGCTGGATAAGATTAGATAATAGCACTCTATCTATTGCTATTAAGAAGCAGGAGAAATATAAAACAAAAAGTGAGTTTCAAACAATTTCAGTAGCCTCCCACTGAGGTGCATACCTGCTTTAAGAAAACAAAAAAGGTATGTACTGCCCCCAAAAGGTCACACAATGAAAAGGGCATGAACGCCAATTAAGTGAAGTAACCCTCCTGAGAATATTCGGAGGGACATTTATAGAAATACCAGTCACTGAGTTGTAAAGTCTCACGTTCAGCAGAGTTACCTTCATCATAGGGACCAGGAGTCACAGAGCTTAGAGAATTTTCAGCTAGACAAACTATCTCTGTTTGAGTTACTGACATCGAAGGTTCTGTATTTGAGTAGGTCAGAAATAAGCAATGGTAATTTTGGTATGACGGGGTTAAGGGAGAGGAAAAGGTAATCTTCTGCTTTTGCATATTTAAAATACCAGTTCTCATCAGTAATGATAACTGTGTTCAGTCGTGAGTTGGACAAGTAGTGATTTCATGTGGGTAAGAGATAAGAATTGGGTCCTAGCAAGTGACACTAATGACCACTCACACAGTTTGTGATAATTCACTGCCTGCACGTGGTTCAGATATTGTTGGTGAGACGTATGTAAAGCTGGTTCCACGACTCATTTAAAGTCACTTTGGATTACACTGTTAGAGAGGTGAATAGTCAATATGACCTTTTGAATGATGATGAGAGGAAAAAAGCTTGGCTTAATCTTATTAGAAGAAGTCAAATGATTCAGAAAGTGAGTGAAAGCTAATCAGCCCTGGGGATTACTGTAAGGCTTTGGTGATTAACAAGGTGCTTTTATTTTTTTTTATTTTTTTTTTCCCCATCCTTTAAGGTTTCCTCAGCCCCCATTGTTATGTCAGAAATAGAAAATAAAGTGTACTATTTGACCTAGTCAGTCACTTGAGCCTAATCTTATTATTTTTAGTCAGATTCACATAATCATATTAGAGTATCTCAGTCAGCTCCATTTCAATTTACTTTCCTGTTAACTGTGTTCTTAAGGCAAAAAAATTCAAACTGTAGTACAAAGTGGAAGAATGAACCAATTTTTTGTGGACTGAAATGGAAGATAATGAAAAATTATTTGTCAAGGGAAGAAATTAGAAAAGGTGTCGCTTTTTTTGTATGTGACTTTGGTTCCTTAGTGTCGTGGTTTATCCCCGAACGGTAACCGGACCACGCAGCCACTCGCTCACCCCTCTCCCCCCCGGTGGGGTGAGGAGGAGAATTGGAGAAAGAGAGAGCTTGCGGGTTGAGATACAAACACTTTACCAGGACAGCAAAGGAAAAGATGAAAATATACTACTGATAATAATGTATAAAGATAATAGAATATATAAAATGAACAATGCACAATTTTTCACCATCCGAGAAACAGCACAGCCCTCCCCGAGCAGCAGCCAGGGAGCAGGGATGTTCCCCCGCAGACATCCCAGAGCAGCAAGTTCCAGAGGGAACAGACAGATGAACAAACAGGCCTGAACGAAATAAAAATAAGGTAACAAGAAGAGAACATAAGTAACAAGTGAACTGAACAAGGAACCAGACCCTGAGAGCAGTGGCTGACCCTCCCTTACACCGGCCGTGCCGTCTATGGTATGGAACACTCTCTCTGGCCAGTTTGGATCAACCATTCTGGCTGTGCCCCTCCCAGGTGTTTGCACCTGCACATCAGCAAAGCTTGGGAAACTGCAAAACATCCTTGATCGTTCAGCAGCAACCAACATCAGCAGCGTGCTGGCACCTTGTTTCACATACTAAATCCAAAACATTGTAGTTGCTGAAGACAAATCTAGCTCCGTCCTGGCTGCAACCAGGACACTTGGTTACTGGATAATAGTTTTGGGACAAACTTTCCATTATATGAAATAGGAGGTTAAAATAGGAAAAAATAGCTTATGATTCTCACTCAGACTCCACCCAGAAGACAGACTGTATGAACAGTAGAAGGAGAAGCTACCCGTTGAAGAATTTGAGATGTATTAGTACCGCTCTACAAGCTCATGCCAGTTCTTGAGGCTTAGCTTTGAGGCAGCTGGACTCAGATGAACTCCGAGGACTGGGTTAAAACAGGAGCTCAGTGTGCATGTATTTAGGGCCATAGATCCCTGAGAGATACAGTCACATCAGAATGCTTTTTTTTCCAGTCCTGAAAATAAAAATCACAATTCCCTTCATTGGAAACAAAACTTGAAGTTAGACTCAGACTCCAGTCACCATAGTTCCATCTGTCTAAGCCACAAAATAAGGCTCACAGGCTCGCTGCTGCAGTCATCTTTGCTCTTGGTGAGGGGTTAAGATCATCTGCAATTCACCTTGCGATGTGCTGATATTCCATCTTTTTGACCTGACTCATGTTGCAGTGGCAACTGCAGTCAGAAGGTGGAAAAAGCAGTTGTCCTTTCCCAAACTGGAACCATGAATGGCATCGAAGGATACAGCATTCTCTGTAGAGTGGAGGTTGAGTAAGGCCATCATCTTCCCTTGACCTGGAGTGACATGTTATACTGTCATCTACAGTTATGCTAGGAAAGAGGCAATTCACAGTGTAGCACACTCACAGTGAGATTTTGGGGAAATACAGAGCAACAGTTCATTTAACTGAGAAGATGAAAAGCCTTTGTTAGACAGACAGGGGTCCAGGCATTTGATGTAGCCTAGCTGTGATACATAACAAACAAGATATAGCCTGAAATAATCCAGGAGGTTCTGGGTTTCACCCCACCTTTCTTAAGTTGGCTCCAGAGGCTGTCTTCAGCCCTGTGTAGATGTTGCTTATATAACTTCACGTGGTTTGGATGTGATTTTTTTTATGGCTCTAATAACTCCTTTTTTTTTTTTTTTTTTTTTTAATTTAAAAATACAGGCTGAAATTTTGAACAGTAAGATGCCATTGTCAAGTATGAGTTAAGTGTGATTGATTTTTCATGACCCATTTTAGACCAGGAATGTCTTTTCTCTAAAATGCATTTTCATTCTGCATGTTTGAATTTTTGGATCAGTAATTTGGTACAACTGCTGGTCAGCTCTTGAATGCTTAAAACACTGGGTGTTATGCGAGATGTAAACACACTTATCATCTTTGGACTTCAGGTCCCAAATGGCCATCTGTTTTTACTGCTTCTGTAGCTTTCTTTACCATAATATGGGATACCCAGAATTCTTAATGCATACATCTTTACAACACCCTTGAAAAAAACATGAGAATGCGCCTGATAGAATGCATAATTGAGCCTGGATTCAGAAGGGTCCCAGAGCAAGGCCTGTACAATCCATCTTCTCTATAAACTGAGGCACTTGGAATCTGTGCATTTGTTTTATGTGAACATCCATGACATACATTAGCATAGTGATATTTACACATTAGCCTTTAAAAATTGCTAGATGTGAAATGTGCAAAAGCAGGGAGTCACTGAGAACCTGTAGATCAGAAAATAAGCCTCTGGGAGGCAGAAAATTCTTCATATTGTTTAATTTCCAAAAAGCAGGATTGCAGCAGCAGCATTTTGTTAATGATGGGCAGGGTACTACCAAAAACTTCAGACCTGTATGAGCATTCATTGCTCAGGTGAAAGGGACTTCCTCTGCTGGATGTTTCGGCTGTCCCATTGGAGACGAGGCAGTTCTGATGATCTCCTTTTCACGATTCTTGACCTATTGCCTTCACGTCCCTGGTTCTCTTCAACTGTTTCTTACCCCTGTTGTATGTTTGGTTTTGTTGTGAAGCCCGTTCTTGATCTGTGGAAACAGATTTGCATTGCTTTGCTGGACTCTGCCTGCCCGTTCAAATGAACATGATAATTCAAGGTGGAATTTACTTCAGCAGAGGCTGCAGTGATTAGACCAGCATTAGTGGATAATGATTATATTGATTAGTCCTGAGTTTGGACCCAATACATAAAGGTTTTATTCTGGATGCATTGTAGAAATCCTGTAACCTGTTTTGAATTGTTTGGGGATTTTTTTTTGGTTCCAGGTGAATAACTTCTATTGAAATTCTTGTTTACAGAAGTATTATGCAGCACCGAGATAGGGAATCAGATTCTTTTTTTTTGGCCATGCAGCACCACAAATGTTAGTCAGCTTCCAGTTGCTTTTACAAACTGGTTTGTACCTAATGCTGTCAGCACCTGTTTCTATTTTTTTTCCTCAGTTTTGTACTGCTGAATGTAGAAGTTCTCTAACCCAGTAGTGAGAGTGTATTGCTTGTATTCATTAGAGGTGTCCACTAGTGTGTTTTTTTGTAGAGTGGAGCCCTTGTTTTATTTTTCCCTCTGTTTTGCTTTGGTCAATATGAGGGAAGAAGGAGTACAGCCAAGCACGGAACATACAGAATCAGAACATACATTCATAACAACAAAAATTAACTATATTAGAGTAGTATCCCAAAGATAGCAGAGCATTATGAGGTCGACCTGAGGTACCATCTAGATTCAAGCTCCCTAGTGTTTATTTTCTTGGTCTTGTTAGCAGGCTTCAGAAATCACCATGGAAGACGTGGAATTAAGGGAAGGCTGCCCACAGGTAGTAAAATGGATTTGCTGAAGAAGATAAAAGTCAAAATGCAAGTCCCTGACTGGAGTAAGGTTCAACTTTGCATATATTGTGTTATCATGTGTGTTTTAAAAAACAAAGAAACAAACAAACAAACAACCTCACAGTTATTCTGCAAAATTTAAATGATATTTTTACAGATCTGGAATGGTATTCAATGAGTCTTGAACTCATTAACGAATAAATGAAATCCCAAAATTTTAAATCAATTCAGCTGAATCCTGTCTCTTGAGAGAAGCCCTGGGTTATTTGTAGAGGGACAAAAGTTTACAGTTTGAGGTCTTGGTATGAGAGTGAGGTCAGGTTAAGATCAGCCTGGGATTCTGCTGGAGATTGTGGGTGCTATCCATGAAAAGCTTTCTTTAGGACCCTGGCTTTCAAAACATCACGGAGAAACTTATCACAGTTGTATCACTTACCACCGCTGAAAGAATGGTTGAGTACAAGACATGCTGCGTGCTCATCTCCACAGCTTCAGTCACCAGAAAGGATTCCTGTGAGGCCGTGTTCATTCTTTACCACATACAACTTGAGAAATATAATACAGCTGACAAAAGTAATTTTTAACATTTTACATTTTAGAATTTATCAGACTATGCCACATTTTCCTTACAGGCTTGGTACACGAGGTGATAAGAGAGGAGAACAAGAGCAGGCAACAAAGGAATTTTAACATTAAAAATACACAGTGCACTGGACTGTTTTTGAATGTATTTGATGACTAAACATTATTTTTCTGGTTTTTGAATGTTAATTGGGTTTGCTACAGGTTGTATGACATGAATTTATCCAGGATGCATCAGTTACAACACAAAAAGCAGTAGTGAATAGTACAGTGTAATTATGCCTCTATACATTCCTTAACAAGCTCCGTATAAATTGAATTGTAAGTTCTATAGCACTATAGTCCTTTCTGTTAGGGAAAAGGAAAACATTGAGTATCCTATATGAACAAAATACCTTAAGCATACAGTAGAAATAGTCCTCTGTTGATTTTGATAGTTAATCCAACATATCTTACTTTGAACTATGCTTATAGGTATTAATAGGACACAGACTTTTGCACTGTTGTTACAGCATTGTATGATAATCAACTTTGTAGATTAAATTAAAATTTGACAGTTGTCTGGGGGACTAACTGAGTTTCTTAGGTCCTTGAAAAGAATTATGCAAGCACTTTCACAGCTTTTTATTTTTTTTATTTTAGGGATTTTCTTGTCAAAGATCTCAAAATTACTGTTTTCCCCAGTTTCCTCTTAGTTCTTTTCTTCCTTCTAATATACATCTTCAGAAACTGCACATTAAAAGCCTCACAAAAGCATTCACCTGAAGATAGAATAATTTTTAAATAAATCATTCAAAAGTTAAAGAGGAGTTTGCCTTTCTCACGCACTTTTATTGTTTGCCTCAGAGGCCAGTAAAATTATTGATTTTTTTAGAGAAAAAGAAACCTCTCTGAAGATTTGGTCTGACCTTCTGCATAATGTAAGTCATATAATTTCAGTCTGTGAATTGAGCAATCACCCTTTCTATTGGACACAGTTCCTTGTGCTAAAACTTCAATTTATCCTTTAGAAATGCATCCATTCGTTGTTTTGAAAAACAAAACAGAAAAGTATCCAGGTACTAGTTCCTTCGATAAACTGGTCTGATGACTTAATTATGCTTAATATTTGAGAAGTTGCATCAAATCCTGTTGCGATATGTTCTGCATTCAGCTGCACGCTTTTTGGATCCTGCCTTGGGACGTCTCTTCTAGTTCTAACGCACCAATGCTCTCTTTAATACTTGCTCGGGAAAGCATGAAGAGAGTTGTTTAACCTGAGTTTGTCTATGTACTGAAATGTCAGTCTCAGAAGGGCTTTTGGTTTATCGCAGTCTGGACAGCACACTGGTGGACGCAGAGGAAGTGTGCCAGCAGTGTGAGCCTCCCTCACAAACTTGACTGATTTCCCTCTGGTCCTCTGGAAACCTTGTTTTGGAATAGTAAATATTTTCAGTGTTATATCTTAATATTCTGAAGTATTAACTGTTAGGATGAGTGCCCAGCTCAGAACCTGGGCTTACAGTCTCATATGCTATCCATGCATTTGAGTCTTTCTGAAGCCTACTAGCAGGCCAAGGCTGGGGGACACCAGCCTTCTAGGGTGAGCATGAGCTGCCCTTTCTGATGTGGATGGCAGATGGGGTGTCTCCAAGTTATGCAAAAGCTGAAAGCTGGGAAGGAATAATTAAATTATCAGAGAACATCAAGGAACTGTGTTGAAGAAGTCGACCTGTTGATGTAACTCCCTGTAGAGCACTGCTGTGCTTGACTTGTACTGGGAAATAGATCACCTTACACAGTCTCAGCTGAAGGATTTTGGGTAACAGTAGAAGTGAAGGAATAGCCGAAACCCGGAGTGGCTGCAACCTGTTCTGTAGAAGAGTTAAGACATTTTGAATGGAAGTGTTTAATATTTGTAACCTGTTGCCTTTCCTTGAGTTGCACAGGTATCTATGCTGTCTGCTGTGAACAAGGAGGCTGGGTGGGAACAGTCCCATGCCCAAGCTTGGGTCCAGCTTTCTACCTAAAAACCCACCAAAATCTTCCGTGAGGTGGAATTGTCTTTCCCCACACAACCCTAGTTTCTGCTTTCTGAATACTAAGGTTCCTCTAAACCAGTTAAGAAAATTGCAGTCAAAGGTGCGTGCTCTGACACAGTAGAGGTCAGGCCCTTGAATGTGAGTAATTGCTTGTATGCAATACGGGCTGGTTTATGTTGGGATTAAAAATGACTTTGCTGTGGAACCAAGGAGGCTGAGAGCATGTCAATGATACATTAGGCTGTGTGTGAAGTGCATCATTGGATATGGCTGAGAGTGGGTACTGACTTGTTCATCTCCTTGATTAACTTCATTTTATATTTTGAGATTACATTGGTAGTAAATAGGCTTGTTAGCTAGAGGCTAAATAAGAATCAGTCTTACATAAAAATATAATTTTGCAGATAAAAATATCATCTTGCAGTAAGAAGCAGAGGTGTTTTTCATTCTGGTTAAACTTACTATGTAGAAATGTACCCAAACTACCATAGAGTATAAAGCAAAGACAGAGTTAAGACTTGTATCATAAAGCCCTTAATTTATTTCTTTTCGTTGCAATTCTGAATGCACCTGTCTTTCCTAAGGTTCGCTTCAGATTTTCCTGGTGATTTATTTTTGGTGTAAATTAAGGTTAATCGATCTTCAGAACTCTTGGATTCGAAGAGTCTGTACTCCTCCACTTGTTAAGAACAATAGGACCTAGGTTTTTGTAGGCATTAGGCCACCGCTGCTGTCATTTTTTACACTTGCAATAGGAAACTTAATGCAACTTCTCCAGTGATTTTGAACAGGGATTTTTTTTTCTACAATGCACTTTAATTCTCTACTGGTAAATGGTTAAAAATCGCATTACAACTTGTGAGCCTTTTATTTTGAAGGAAAATTTTCAATGTTAATGGCATCTGTTTGTGAATTCATCCTCCCAGTGCTGATGTGTTGTAACAACTTCATATAGAAGAGGTCACATCTTAATGGTAGCTCTGTGGGGGATCAATAACTGCGGCCATCCAAATAATTTTTAAATGATGGCCAAAATGGCTGGAACAAAAGTAATTTGTTACAAAGGACAGCTGTCACTAAAAGGCAGTCATTTTAAATAGACTGAGTGGGGCTGGGATGCATCTCTTTTCTTTTACAAGTCTAAGCACTTCATCTCTGTTATCTAAAATTACCCATTTTCCTGAACCTAATTAAGATCCAAAATCTTCACAAGGACTGAAGTTGTTATGTTCTTGTTCTCTTTGGAAAATGTGTTAATTCTCTGTATTCCCGGCACAGTTCATGGGGACTCCCCAGGCCAGTTTCCCAGGGAAGCCACCCATAGCTTCAGTGGGGTTACTTCAGTTAGAAAGCAGGTAACTTTGTAGTACTGGGAATTTAAACATGTTCACATGCAGTTAGTTACTTCGGAGAAATCCTTTACAGTGAGTAGCTGAACGAGACACTGACCATTTGAAGGACCCCTGTTTTTTTGGAATTCTTTTTAACATGACAGGTGCATTCTTTGTTACCCCACGATGGGCCACGATATAAGGGAGACATACCGACAGCTGAAACTGTGGCATTTTGAATCAAACAAGCCATGAGTGCAGAAAAACATGAGAAAATGATGAAAGTAAAGATTTTCCTAGGGAAAATGGTCAAACCACTTGTCTTCTACAGTGCAAGATGCAGGTTGATGATAGGAGCAGATAGAAACAACTGTTCATATCAATATGAATAAAAGGTTGATAGGAAAGAACTGGCCTTAAGTGGTCTAACACAAGAATATCACAGAGATCTGTGCAGTCTTAAAAGGGCATTTTCCATGTGGTGTGATCCACGCATTGTTAGGCAGCTGCAGAAATGCATTTTAATTTGTGAAAATAAATCATGGATCGTACTTCACTAAGTGGTATTTGGTTTGGGTTTAGTTTGGTTTTCAGAGAGTTCTGTATTGCTGTGAGCACTAGTTGCACCACAGTTGTAGTTTAACAAAATTTCAGTGTGTGCTAGTGGTATGTTTGATTGGGTTTAAGTGGGGAATGCTCAGCAACCTCTTGTGCTTTGCTAAAAGTCAAACTGGCTTTTGAAATTTAAGTAATAAACCAGTGGAGGGGGTGGAAGCTTTATTTTTGTAGCATTTATTTTCTCTCACTTCATTTGTATATTGGCAAGGTAGGATCAGTGGGAGACCTTTCCTTCCTCTGTGCAAAAAACCTTTATACAAAATGCTGTTCTTGGAAGTTTTTGAGCTCACCTTCACAGATCAGACAAGGTCAGGACAAACACTCATACTTTAAGTACTTCTATCTGATGGGAAAATCTATGTCGGCGCGATCAGCGGGAGACAAGCACCATCCGTTGATGATCAGCAAGCCTCGTTTATTGATACTCAATACACGCCTT
Organism: Podiceps cristatus; assembly: GCA_000699545.1. NCBI lineage: Eukaryota > Metazoa > Chordata > Aves > Podicipediformes > Podicipedidae > Podiceps > Podiceps cristatus. The sequence goes on from JMFS01023138.1 coordinate 14,005, forward strand.
ATATATTGTTCATTAATTAGCTCATACATATTGCAGAAGCATAGCTCATCATTGGTTAATAGTTAAATGTCAACTCTTCCCATGCTTATCTTTTGTGTCAGCCTTGCGATTAGCAGTTCCCTAATTCTCACATTCTTGTTTCTCTTACCCATCCTGTTATTGTACAGCAGCTGTGCTCAAGGTCGCTCTGGCCTGCTACACTTTAACTAGCTTAATTCTATCATGTCCTTTCTTTGCAGCCACCCTGTGGCAAGGCTCCCCACAAATCTAGACCATATCAAGCTTGTCAATTACTGGTTAAAAGAGGTTTTTAGCACAGACATGGAACTCCCCACTGCCCAGGCTGGGCAGTGGCCTGGCAGTCAAACTGTAGGAAAACCTTCTGTTGAGTTTATCGTTTTCCACAACAGAAGTCGAAAGACCAGTTGCGCCTTTCTGCATTTTTGTGCTGAATTTTGATAGTGAATAAAAGCAGCTGAAAGTCCAATGACCAACATGTTTGTAAGAATAGGACTTCTTTGCCAGCAGATTGCAAATAGCTGAGCCCTGGAGCAGGTGCTCAGGTAGAATATATTCTCCATCCTTGGAAAAGTTCAGAACATAACTGCGCAAGATGCTGAGCAAAGTGATCTGGCTTTGAAGTTAGGTCTGCTTTGAGTAGGTTGTTGGGCTGGAGATCTCCAGACATCCCTCCTAACCAAAAATTTTCTAGGTTTCTATGTGAAGGAGAGAGAGCGCAAAGGCAACATCAGTTATCAGGTAGGTGTGTGTCCCATGCTTGTGGCAGCATAGGTTTGCAAAGTGCGAGGTTAACTCCTTCATAATACATGCCATGATTTCAGTAGTTTTTGTTTCTTCTTTCGTTGATGTCACTGCTGCAAGATTAAGAAGCAGAAAGAAAAACTGTAGGGAAGACCACGCTCTCTGTGTGTTGGCAATCATGAGTAGCCCTTGATTCTGTCTGTAGAAAAAAGATCCATCTGGGATAGGTAAGGAAATAAATCATGACATCCAGCAAAGAAACTGTGTATGGGAATTTTAGGCATGAGAGTTGCCCCTCTGAAGTCAAGAGGACTACATGAGGGACTGGATGCTTGTACTGGATCTCTCTGAAGAAGGAAGCCTGAATGTGTAGATTACCAGAGTAGCTCACATGTGATTAAGAAAATGCTTTTGAAGGAATCTCTGGAGGGACATGCTACCTTTGCCACTTGGTGCTTTAAAAAACAGAGGCAGGTTATTCCCTTCTAATATATTATCACACCAAACAAATTGTTTTTGCAATTCGTTTCGTTTTCATTCAGGCAAAATTATAGTGGAAATCCCCATGATAATGAGTATGACATGCACATTAATATAAAATGGATTCATTATGATCAGTATTACTACAGCAGATTCCAAATGAATTAATAATGACAGGATAGTCAAAACAAAGTGGAACCATGCTTAGTTAAAGGCATAACATGCTGTTAATGACACCATTAAACAGGGGCTAGAGAGCATTAGAAATTTGTTGCGGAAGATGACTGTAGTCTTGGGTACACAGTGCTTGTTTCTGTGTTTGGTTGTCAGTTGAAACAGTTGGTAAAAAATATTTGTTGGCCACAGGAATGTTTTTCCTTTTACAAGAGATAAAAAAATTCTGGTTTATTTTGACCATTTAAAAATAATCTTTAGTGAAAATTTGGTAAATTCTTCAGGCTGAAAAAACAAGGCATTTCACGTGGACAGTTTTAAATAAGCTTAGTTTTTCTGCTAAAGAAGAAAAATAGATGTGAATGTGTAGATTTTTCTTTCTTAATTCTACATTTTTCACAGAGAAAATGTTCAGGAAGTCAAAACCTGTGAAGCTGCATAATGCTGTATCTCATTTTGCATTTTCTGTCTTTAAGGTTACTTTCTTATTTTAATAGTAAACTTGCTGTAAATATGGAGAAGTAGGTTTAGCAAATGAATTTTATAGCTTGAATTTTAATAACCCTATAGATGTCTTACCTTTCTTCTCACCAGGTAGTAGTTTGCACTATGTCCTGCACCTTTTTCCTTATTATAAAATGAATTCTATTTCTCTGGGGAAAAAAATAACAATAGCACACAACATGTAGGAGTTGTGTGTTCAGATGTGAGTAAAACCTAAAATGACACCTAGCAGTATTAATTTGATATTCTAATTAATCTGATTACCAGACACAGCTAAGAAAGATTTAAGAAGCCTCATTGTTTCTTACCTAGAGCCACTGTTTTTATAACTAATCCAAAAAACTATCTCACTCTTATTTACATTTCTTCTTTGGAGCATGGTAGTACATAATGAAAAGAGTTTTTTCTAGCTAGAAGAAAAAATAGTTGCAAACTACTTTCCCTAGGATAATTCAGTTGCATCAAATTTTATATATTTGATGATGTAACAGTTTAAGTTCTATTTAACAGAAAAACTCAAGTAAAAATTTCTTTCGTGAAAATGCTTCAATTTCTTGTGAGTGAAACATTTAAATCTTTTCTCAGAAGCAAGTTCAGTTTTAAAGTTCTGCTTTCTTTGTGCTAAATGAAAATGGAAGCCAGATTTTCAGTTCATCTGAAGAATATTTCATTTTTTCTGAGCTATTATTTCAGAAGGTTCATGTTTTTCATTTTCAGCTTCAAATCTGACATTTCAAATTTCTTAATGGAATAAAATTTAATCTTCTCTTTACTCCTACCTGTTGTTTAAGGGAGGAAAAAAGTAATCCTTTATCTGTTCATTTTGTTGCCTTTCAGTGCCATTGAGGTAACCATTCTTCCTCTATTATGGGACATGACAAATAGGAGTATCTCCACTCCATTTGTCTTTTTTATAACATTCATTACTCTGTAAAGTTCTAGTGTGTCCTCTCATATTTGTCTCATATATAAGCATCTCAATCTTAGAATGTTCATTTCATATGGGGGGAAGTCTTCTCATGCCTCTAATAATTTTTCTCATCCATCAGTGAACCCTTTTGTACCCTAGAAGGAATGTAATGGAGAGAAGGTGATCAAAATGTAACGATTCCAAGGAGACACAATACAGCACACAGCATTTAATATAGCAGCATTAAAACCATCTTTTTCTGCCCTCTGATTTACACTAACATAAAAGAGGATATTTCTGGACTTATAAACTTGCTTATAAAAGCCACATAGTAAAACGATTCAAAAGAATATACACATTCATTAGAAATATTGCTGGTTAATGATCACATTCCTGACATCTCCCTAAATGCCACAGTTTTAGGAAAATGCTTTTCTCACAGTTTTGACTATGAGCCCTTTCCTTTTGGGAAGCTTTATCAGTAGCTAAGTAAAAAAACATACCACGGTAGCCATTCTGCAGCACTCTGGAATCAGTACAGTTAGTTTTACTGCAGGATCCGAAAATCAGAATGAGAGACCGTGCTGTACTGACAGAAAAGAATGCTCAAAATTGCCTCTACTTTCTAGTAGAGCTGAGGTTAATTCTCTTTCATTTAAGGTTTTTTAATGCAGTGAGAACACCTGCTTTCTATAGCCTTTGCTTCTCAGCTGACAGCAAACTATTATCATAGTTGGGCAACTATTATCCTAGACTATTATCTGTGATAATAGATAATAGAATGATTGTCCTTTACTGAAGGCAAACTATTACAGTTGGGCAGTTATTATCATCAAATGTGCAAAAATTGTGTTTTTCTTCTACATCCCGTTTTCACCACCACCCTCTATACATTTTTAATTCTGAAGACAGGATGTGCTGTTAGTTCATGTTCCTAAGGTGTCTTCTTGTCTTGAATTTCTGTTTAAAAAGTTCAACAAGCTAAAAAACTTTACGAAGAGGACTGGAAATGGTAAAGTCAATGGATGTAATTTGTAACCAAATAATAGTCTATAATCTGCATACATGAACGTGTCAAACTAAGGCCTCTACCTTCTGCATATTCCACAGAGTGGCTGGGGTTGGAAGGCACCTCTGGAGGTCATCTAGTCTGACCCCCCCACCCCGCTCAAGCAGGGTCACCTAGAGCTGGTTGCCCCGGGACCATGTCCAGGCAGATTTTCTGAGCATCTCCAAGGATGCTGTGCCAAGCAGGTACATTTTTTATGGACCCAAATCACTAACTGTTGGAAGAAGGTCTCATATGGCAGGATTGCCCTTAGGCTGTACTTCTGCATGATTGGATTGGGGCCAGTGTATATTCTTGCTATTCTTATTCTTAAACCTCTGCTATTTTTGTTGCATTTCTCAGTGCCTCACATCCCCAGTTAGACCTTAATTATGCTGGAGCACAGCCCTTTGGAGTTTCTATCAAATTACAGATAAGTAAAAATAGTTTTATAGGCTTTCACAGCTAAGGTCCAGACTTTTTTGTTTGAGTTTTGGTTTAATGTTGTCTTCTCTAAAAAAAGCATCGTGTAGATGCATTACCAATCATAATATATTTAAGGCAATTTGCAAAATAGTTCACAAAAATTACTAAATCATTTATGTCTGAAATGCTGAGATGTCCTTAACAGAAACAGGTTATGAGACCATTTTAATGTGTTAGAAAAGTCTCTCTTCTTGTCAGGCCTTGTAAGATGCAGATCCTCCCGACTCTGCATTTATTATTTCTGTAGGGCAGTAGTTGCCCTAAGGCAGAGGTGTCCATCCTATGGGATCCACGGCAGGATGGTGCTTCTGGTTTGCAGCCTTCATCATCGAACCCTGTGGTAGCGAGCAGGTTGAAGGCTAGATGAATCATTTTGGTAGCAGCATCAGTTCAGTCTCAGCGACTGTCAGCAACAGGGAATGCATCACACGTAGATATTGACTGGGAATGAGTTCCTGTTACAAGAAGAATTAATTGCGCCCACAGTCAGCTTCCTGACTTTTTCTAGTAAAAAAAAGAAGTAAGGTGGCTCATATTACTGTTGGAGGCTGTGATAGTGAGGCTAAGAATGAAGAAAAGGTCAAAAGCGTACTTAGGACTGTCATCTTACTGCTTGTTCGGCATGGGAATGTCTCTGGGATGGCAGGCAATGCTGAAACCAGAGAGGTGCTGTGTAGCTGCAGTGAGTCAGCTGCAGAATTAGACCAGGATGCATATGGTTTCTCTTAGAAACAATTCATGATAGCTAATTGATCAGGGTACAGAATCCAACTTCATATTGGGTGTAACTGCTGGGTTGTTTTTCAGGTGGGATCTTGCATCTGAATCCTGAAGAGGCAGTTTTATGTATGTTTAAATTCAATTTACAAGTGCGTCCACTGAATGCAACATGTTGTTAGGAAGAGGTGTATAAATCTTTCTGAGGAAGGGCAGGAGTCGGGAAAGACTGCCTTGTTCTGCCTGGTTATCAGCGATGGGAAGCAGGCTCATGTAGCAGAGTTTGAGTGCGAGTTTGCGCGCTCTCCTGTTTGCATATTGGAGGCTTGGCTGGAGCTAAGGCGTATCCGGAAGGCGTGCCTGCAAAGTTGCAACCTGTCACCCTGTCCTAAGAAGTACTGATTTGTTATAAAGGCTTCCTTGAGATGGCCGACATGTCTCTTCTTGATGACAGAAATTTGCGTACAGCCCTAGCTGGGCGCTAAGCCAGGCGGCAGGGCGGTGGCAGGGCTGAAGGCCGAGCTGCTAACCAGAGGCAGAACTGGCGTGGCTGTGCTGCCCTCCAAGGGTAGCGTAGCTGCCCTAAATTCATGCGTACGGCTCAGGGTTTCAACAAATCTTGGCCAGCAGAATTAAGCTTCCTCTTCCGGCATTCCCATCCCTCAGCACTTTACAACATCCAGTCGGTCTCTTTTATCACCACCTTCCCCTCAAAATGCTGAGCAAAAAGAGCTGAGCAAGCTGTGAGCAGTGTCTCTCCAGTTCTGTTTTCACAATTGTACTTTAAAAGAAGTACAAATATTCAGCTTTGTTGTTGCAAAGCAGCAATTTGCAGTAAAGCTGCAGAATAATCACTTTTGAAATGGAAACCAATGGGATCCAAATTGGTTCTTCTGACTGTAAAACTGCTTGTAGGAGAATTTTTCATTCTCTGGTGACTTTGTATACTGGAGCTAATTAACATTTTAAAAAGTAATTAAATAAAAAGGTAATCTTCATGAATGCTAGTCATAGTAAATTCAAGTCATTTAGCTCATGTAAGTAGTCCTTATTCAGGCGAATCATCTGTGTGACCTCCCTGATACTCAAAGGGGTAAGGATCGCTTTTGTGAATAGAGGTGGTGTAACGGGGCCCTAAACATGCATTAACAAGACCTTGTCTACATGTATACCTTAACGTTGCAGGGCAACAAAACCAAATGATACTTCTGCTATTTCTGTGTAATATAAAATGTATCCCTGTAACGCTGGTGAGACTATTGAGAGAAAGTGAACTTTCTGATTGCTTTAAGAGATTTATGGTAGAAATTCAGTGCCGTAACAGCTGAGTCCATATTAACAACTAATTAAATGCTGTAGGGGAAGGTCAGTAGATTAAGACGGTTTGTGCTGAGCTCCCTAAAACTCCTCCACATGCAATTCAAGGAGTTTACTGTAGAGTAAGTTTTGTCTCATTCCCTGGACCAGACATCCCCTGCCAGAGCTGTCTAAGCTGTCCAGAAGGTGAGTGGTTGGTTCAGAGCCCTACATCCCCTTTTGGAGCTGGAGTACCTTTGGTGCTGACCAGTTAGCACACTCCAAAACTGCCTGATGAACTGAAGCAACACATGGTTAGTAAAGGCAATCTAGGAATTGACTTCAAAACCCACACGGCTGCTCCTAACTGCATTACAGATGCAAAAGCAGCCAGCAGAGCAGGCCTTGAGTAGGCAGAGAAGGAAAGCAGCGCTGGGAGTAGGGAGTGAATGTCCTCGTGGATTAACACTGGAAGAAATATTGTCTGTTTGCCGCACAATAGGAGTAAAGCTATTAAGCTCTTTGTCACGCCTGCAACAGTGAAGGTCCTGTCCCCTGTGTGGCACTAATAAATGGACAGGTTGAGGACTGATGATGCACTGATGCGGCTCTTTGTCTGTAAATTCAGTTGAGATGACGTTAGAGAATATCTTTGCCTTGTTTTGTTGCATCTCAGATAGACAGCTTGCTTCAGATTCACTTGCTGGGGAGGTAGACAACGTGTTGGGGCAGGGGGACTTTAAATCCTTTTGGTTTATAAATATTGAATCTTATATTTTGATTTTCTAGTGGCATATACCTCTTGCTGCCTTCTCTGCAGTGTATGTAGCTACTGTATCCACAGACGACATAATGGAACTTTAATAGAGTGGATAACCACTACTGTATTAATCATAAATAATTTCTCTGTATCTGATTACCTAGGAATCAGTTCTTTAAAAAGGAGCCTCATTATCTTGAGGATGGGTTGCTGGTGTGAGTCAGACTGCCAGAATCAAGTTTAATTTCTGGTTACTTCTTTTAGTATCAGTAATATTAGATTCTCTTTTTTCCCCAGTGAATTGTAGATGTAGCTAAACCAGTACCCTGAGGTACCAAGTTAATTTCCCTTTCACTAAAGGAATTCAGTTTGGGTTCCCTCTAATGTGAGTCCTCATTGAGGCAGACAAATACTAAGAAAAAATGTATTGATTTAAATGCAGACATATGTTTAAGGCAATCTTGTAAAAAAAAAAAAAAAAAAAAACAAACAAAAAAACCAACAAAACCAAAAACCTACCACCACAAACTTCTTTTGTTCTGCACAACAGATTCATCCCTTTAGAAATAAATCCTAAGTAGTGAGGATCAGGAGCGAGGGCTGTATCAAGATTTTTTTTTTTTCTCCTGGAACTGTTACAGATATCCAGGATTCCATTTATTTGTGCAGTGAATACATGTAGTGAAAAAAAAAAAAAAAAATCTTAGTGATGCTGAAACATCTTAGTGATCCTGAAGCTCTATTTTAGGACGACCTCCCTTCTCTCCCTCAGTGTTCTCTGTTTATATTTTCTCTTTAAACACATTTGAAAAGGAAAATTTAAGAGATTCTCTAAGATACAGTTTTATGTCTAAATAGGTTAAAATTTAAGGCAAAAGAAAGTGAACAACCATTAGGATCTTGTTTTATTTGGGTGTTTAATAAACATTTGAGTTCCTGTTCATAGGCAATGTAAATATCGAAGAGAAACCTCGCCATCAAGGTGTGTAATGTAAGCTTAGGAAAGACAAGATATTCCAGCTTGGGCTAAAGTTATTTATACATGGATGCTTTTTTGGTTATGTAGTTGTAAGAATACAGTATGTATGCGAAAGCTTCTGTTTTCTTACAATAGCTTTCAATCAAGTATTTCAGAAAGACTGATATGAATAGCTTTTCAAACCATTCTCTCTTTTTTTTATCAACCAGTGATATCAAGCCAGTAATGCTCAAGAAAATGATTGTTGCAGTGGCTTTTAACTAACTGTCCTGGCGTATCAGAGAAGGGAGCAATTTAAAAGCCAGCAACTTCAAAGACAGGTTTGGTCCTCATAAACTTAAGACAAGCTTGTCTAACCAAGACATCATATGGGAGGAAGAAAGAAGTAGCAAGCATATAAGCACTTCGTAAACCATTAATTTATTAATTTCCAAAATAGCCTGAAGAAAAATCATAGAAATATGGAGCTTGTGAATTAAATTCATTTTGAACAAACAAACAAAAAATAATCTACAGATCTTTGGGATGTTCTATATTTAAAGTCTACCATTCAGTCTTTCTGGAATCAAGCTTTTTTTTTTTAAAAACTCTTGAAAGTTTGTGCTCTGACCAGGTTACAAATCATTCTCTGATAGCCTCGTGTTAAAGAAACTCATTATCTCAGAATGGATAATCTGAATTATTCGCCATTATTATATTTTTTATGGCTGGAGTCTACATTTATTGTGGAAACTGTGCTCCTATTTAACAAAGTATTCAAGTATTTTCTTACCTTCAGTTATGCTGCCCATGTCAAAGCCTTTTCGGTGAGAATAAAACATTCCATGTTGAGCACATGTGTTTTGGTATTTTGCTGAGCCTGCCCACAGGAATTTCATGGGATTAATCTTCTATCATTTCAGATGATTTTCTGGGAAAATACAGGAATCTGCATGTATAACCTCAAGTTCTGAGAAAATTAGAGGGAAACAGTATCCAGGTTAAAGAGAGAATGTCACTGACAGTTTTAGGGACTAGTGACTTGGTTACTCACTGAAAATTCATACCCGTGAATTGACCCACGAATGCACCATGTGGGAATATCTATCATGAACAGATCATATACTGCAGTTTGCATTGTTAGAATTTATTTTCTTTTAGAATGGCTTTTGATAGTGTTTTGTATCTCTCTATATATGGCCACATAAGCTTTCAGACAAGAGGGACTAAGGCCCGTGTTTCTGAAGCACTTTCAACCCAGACCAAAACAGTGCCTAAAAGACCTAATAGATTTAACTGACTAAATCCCCCTTTTCAAGTCGATTTAGGGTTTGCCTCCTCCCCAGCTATTGGTATTACTGCTCATTATGTAGATATATGCAAAAGATCTCTACCGTGGGACTTTGCGTTACACAGTGGTGTAATTGTAGTACGGCGGAACTTAGTTGAAGGTAGCTGAATCGTTTCCCACACTTGGGGCATTTCTGCTGTGCTCAGCGTTGCAGGGGTTGTCGCTAGCCAAGTCATCTGCTTTAGGGGCCGCTCAGACACACCAGTGCGATCCGCAGTCACGTGCTGGACTACTGCAGGTGGTGATACAACTACTCAGACTGTGTGTGGCTTTCATTTCTTGGGCACTTCAGTCTTCCCTCCTTGGTCAGTAATTCAACTCGTTCCTCTATTTTCACTAGAGGAAATAAAGACAAATGTTTGTTTTAATAAATACAGCTTAGGAATGAGCTATGATTTTCAAGGGAATCAACAAGCTTTAGTCACTGACCAGTGCCCTGCATAGTTCCTCTTTGCTTTCTAACACTGGTACGGAAGATGTCAGAAATGACTGCTCTTATTGTTTGTCACTTCGGAAGTGGTGGATGTAGGGTAGTGCGTAATAATTTTCAGACTTGCTGTGAAATGTTTATAATACAAACACAGATTACAAGTATGAACTTTCCTTATAATAAACTTACCAAGTATAAACTTACCTTACGATCAGTAAGATTCTTAAGTTGTGGCTGTCAGGAGAGGTCCCTGGG
>JMFS01023144.1:0-19230 GCA_000699545.1 Podiceps cristatus
TATTATCTTAAAAGCAATATTGAATTAAAAATTTGGACAGTTGAAATCCTTCCCAAGACTGAAAAACATGTATGGCAAGAATTCCAATAAATGACTCTTGCCAACATATCTTTACCTGCTGTAAGTGAAAAACACAGACAATAGAGTACAAATTGCTTCACCTCTCATATGTTGTTGAGAACCTATTTGTTTGCATTTGGATCAAATAGAGATTGTCTGGGAAACCACTGCATTGTACCCACTCTTCTGGAGTAGATTTTCCCGGATTTTGTGTGCAGCAGCAAGTTGTTAGGAATTAAGTTACTGTGAGCTCCAAAGGTCACAAATACTTCAGCACTTTATTCAGACTAATGATGGACACTGTTACAGACCAATGTATTTAAAAACCTCCACCTTTCCCTGCATTAGAAACCACCTTTTTCTCTTCAAGTTCACTGGTGGTACATCTTCAGTGGTTTTACACTAGAAATAGTGTTTATTGATTCATGTGGACATCAGGGACCAGCTGCTCATTAGAGTAGCAGAGGTGCAACGTAATTCCATTGAAGTTAGTCAAGTCACTATAGCTTCCTACTGATATAACACCCACCCTTCTAATGAAAACCTGTCTGCATAATGTTGTTATTTAAATTTTAATACACAGAAACATATATTCTGAAAAAAACCTCAACCATAAGACAGAACTAAACACTTCAGAAAAAGAATCAGTTTTATCTTGTGTCTAGCAATTACTTTTGCTGATTGCCGTGCAAAACCACATGAGAGTACAAAGATTTGATTCTGTTCTTGCACAACATTGGGCAGTTTGTGTGTAAATTAGCCTACCCACATATGCTGTCTCCACGCATTTATTGTCACTAATGCTAGACAGTGGTTTGCCATGACGAAGTGAGCATAGGGGAGTAGAGAGAGGCACATCTATCTTTACCAGGTTAGGGAAAAAACCAAAACTAACCAACCAACACCCCAAATAACACCAAAAAGCCAACAGTCATTAGTAATGATATTTGGGTTTTTTTCTGAAACTGAAAATATGCAATTAAACACACAGAACAGATTCCAGTGAAAAATAAAGACATTTGAAAGGTGAGATCTTTGTTAACTATATACTTACATTTTCTTTGTGGGTTTTTTGTTTGGATTTTTTTTATTAATGCAGAACAGTTTGCAAAGATGAGTAATTATTCTCTGAGCAAAATAAAATCTCTCATGTATGTACTGTATGTGCATTGCAAAGTTTTACTACATGACAGAAAATGTGTCGATTATGCTACTTTAATGCAACCTGAAGATTGTGATGCAAACCAACATAAAGTGTCATTAGGTTATACAGCTGGACTGCTGACCCTTCTCTGACAATAACTAGGCTGAACACAACACTGGAAACAAGGAAAGGAAGGGCATCTGAGATAGTATTTCATGTTAGACTTACTGCAATGAGCTGTATAAATATAGTGTTCCCTTCAATATTCGTTCATCTTTGTTAAAAAGGTGGACAGCATCAGAAAAGTAGTAAAGTGTGGGGTAGCTGCATTGCACCCAATATTTTGAACAAGATCCTATAAAACACTATTTTTCTTGGTATAGATCCAGGAAGACACTGACATGTGCTCTTGGCTCTCTGGCGTGGAAACAATCTTAATGCAGCTATTTGAACTTTTCACATGTTTGCCATTATACATTTACCCATTTGCTTTGCTGGATTAGGGCCATTTACACAGGAAGCCAAACTACCTGTTTACCTTGAACCAGCTGCCTGGTCAAGGGAATACTAAGACACCAGATCCGTATAACAAAATTTCAATGAAAAAGATCTAATTCTCAGGTACTGTTAGATGCACACCCCAGGATTTGGAACCAGACCTAAAACAGAATATAAATTATCGCACTTCTGATCTTGTACCATTTTAAAAGAGTAATCATTTATTCCTGATATGTGTTTTCTGCTTCTCTGCTAAATTGTTATAATCAGTTTCTCACTCTCTAATCCTTATTTTTTTTAAAACCCTCTTGTGAGAAACTCTGCCTTGTCTTAATGTCATCTTTTTCATTGGCACAATTAAGATTAAATTATCAGATTTAATCACATATTACTCACATTAGGCAGATTTGGATATCATTTACAGGGATCCCAATCAAATCTAAACACCCTACTCAAATCAATGGAGTGAGGATTTTTGTAAGTGATAACAAATAAGGCCACAGACAGTGCTGACTTGGTGTGGAACCAGACTAGGCACTGGCCAGAATTAGCTTTCCTGATGCCTTGAGTTTCTGACCTTGTTCATCCCACTGCATTTCAATTAGCCTGCCATTTCAGGGCTTCTGCTGCAATTAATGAGGTCATTAAATAGCGGGAGCTTATGGGAAGCTGATGAATTTTGAGAATTTCAGACTCCAGAAAAATCTTCTTTCAAATGTAACTGACAGCTTGATCTTCTGGGAAAAAGTTAGCAACCAGCAACCGTCAGGCTGAGACATGACCTGCACAACTCATTTGCTTTGTGACCTCCTTGAGCTTCATCACTAAAATTACAGGAAGAGAGTTTTCATAAAATTCTGCTGCTCATAGCAAATGGTTTTAAAGGCATAGAAATCATGCCAAGAGAAATCCACTCTCAGGTCTGAAAGAACAATAAGAAAATCGAACCAGGAAAAAGTTTCTGATTTTAGCTGTAAGATCTAAGGACTGACTTTTTTTCCCCTTTTATTTCCTCCTAGAAGACAGAACAATGGTGAAAATAATATTTTTTTTAAACATCTTCAAAGGTCTGAGTTTGTTAATCTTTCTTGTGTAACTGAAGAATGAACTGCATTCTCTGTATCAAGTTTTTGCATCTTAAAGAACAGCATATAGATTTTTAAAAGGAGTCTTATAAAGACCAAGTCTAGAATTAGTTATCATAATTTAATTTCCCCTTTTAAAATAACATCAATCATGACATCACTACTGAACTGTTAAATGTAATGTGTTTCATCTGGTGTTTTCATCTTTTATCACTGTAGTATGGGCCACCAGTGTGTTAATAAAAAATTAAGGACAAAGCAATCCCAGAGACTCATTTTATCCACGCAGAGATTCCTGCAGAGATTAGGAGACCAAAACATACAATAAGATTCCTACTGGGCAAATCTGAATTTATATTGAATTTTGGCATTTCTGGGCACATTTTAGGGTAATTACAGTGTTAACAGAAATGCAATATCCAAAGCCTCATATATCCAGTGAGGAGACCCTCAGCAGTTTTGAGGAACTCTGTACACAGAGTGCATGTTCACTGTCCTCGAAGTGCCAGATCTCATCTAAGGTCTACATTTTGCTCAACTTCTAGTTAGCTTTGATATATCTCAGCAGACCAACAGGTACCACTGAAACACAAAACACCAGAAAGTATGTTCTTAGCAGTTCTGCCTCCTAAACCAGATCATCTCAGGGTAAGATGAGATTTTTGATTCTAAATTTATACACACTCATCATCGTGCTGTGATCTATGGTTAAAGGTTTAATCTGTGTATTTTATCTTGGTTTTTATATGACAACTTGCCCACTAAGAGCAAAGCCCTTATCTCTCAGATGGTCTGATTAAGAAATGGCCCAAAGGGTGGCTGAACTCACTGCATCAATACCAAGAGGGAAATCAATTGACATCGATTAAAACAAAACAAAACAAAACCAAACCAAACAAAAAAAACACCCCAAAAAACCCCATAACATTTAATCATTTCACTAAATTTATGATTCTTTAGTATTTTCTTTGAATTTTCCTATCCTTAAAGTTCTCACTTTTTCCTAAACCTAAAAGCAGGCTTTTCTGCATATTATTTCCAACATAGGCAAGTCATGAGCTATTGGAAACATCTCCCGTTACATTCTCATGAAATTTCCATCTCAGTTTCCAGTTCAAATAATTTTATACAAGTTCAGATACATTAGCTTAGATATTCTAAGGCATATGAGCAGGTTTTTTTAAGCTTCAGATTGGAAGGACTGAGATGTCCTTAAACCACAAATTAAAAATTTGATAAAACTGTCACAGTTCATCTTCCTGAAACAAGTACTTTCTCTCCTGCTCAGTAAACTGCTGGATTTTTATGATATGCTATTTAAAATACAAGATCCTTTCCAGTTCTCACAGATTATCAAATATTCCATCATATTCATTAAACACATGAACAGAGGAGGAATATTATTTGTCAGCATTGTCCTTCCCTTCCTCCAGTAAGCTTTATAGATTGACTGTCCATGTGGTTTGCCTGCACAGCTGCATCCCCCAAATTCATTCCTGTTGACATGGATTTCTTAACTGACTGTACCAGAAGCAATGCTGAGTCTTAGTTTGAGGTGCAGGAACATGATATACATTTGGTGTATGAGGTACATTTGGAGTGGGAGTATACAGACAAAAATTCCTCCCCCCTCCCCCCCCCCAGGTATGTCATATATGATTTCATAGATTAAAATCATTTGGACTGAGAGAGCAAAAAGAAAAAGGAAAATAGTATTGCTTCAGCTTTTCAACATTTCCATCTGAATGGGCTCCGATATATGAAGAGAAATTATATGTGTGTGCATGTGTCAAGAAGTCTTTGAAGTGCTTCTAGCAAACCCTTGCAAAGGAGATCAATATCGAGCAGCAAGGAGGGAGTTTTCAGTTCTACTAATGCTTTAAGCTGATAATCCATTTGGAGGAAAAGCATGACTAAACTTCTTTTCTAGTTATATAGCCCTGCTCTCCTGCTGTGTAGGGCTCAGGTGCCAGCTGCCCTTAACTCCAGATCTGCAGGCAGAGCCCAAACCTAGAAAAATCTCCTGTCTGTTCCTGTCTGCTCCGGATTCCTGGGAATTTGTATTCCAAAAGTCAAACTTTTCAGTATTGCTTCATACATGTCCTTATGGAGAGCACACTTCAGGGTTTGGGGATTTCACTTAACAACTTTATATAGAAATTTTTCCCCCAGCCCCTGGTGTAAATCTCCCATGTTTTAGAAACTGCCAGAAGCCAAAGTAACAGAGGACTTTCATGTTTGTACATGGGTAGAAAATCTAGTTTGTGAGACCTTGGTGTTCTTTTCCTATTTCTGCTTAGTTGCTGTTTAATGAGCAAAACAAAAACTTACCCAGCCATCTGGCAGAACTTTTCCATTTCTTCCAGGTTACTACATTTTGTTTCTCTTTCCTGCCTAATTTTTTTTTCTGAAAGTCACTGGGTCTCACTGAACTTTAAGCTTTCACAAGTCTCTGTTTCTAAACAGTCTGGTGGCATTTCTCCCTTTTCCCATCCTCCCATGGAACCGTCCATGTACACACATCTCCTGCTGCAGCCTTCATCTGCACTGCTTCTGCGTGACTTACCACCGTACCCATCACAGACGACTTCTTTAACAAAACATACTACATTTATTTAACATCTTTCTTACAAAAAAAAGCCTGTAAGCAGACTGGCTGGGGATTTTTCTGTCATGAATTTCCACCCCAAACACGCATACGAGTGGAAATCATAGCTCTTTGAAAATAACAGTCCCTGGGATTTAGAACAAAACATTTTGCTTCCATTTTCACAGAAGAGAATTGAAACAAAATTTGTGATCTTCCTAAAATTGAAACATTTCTGGTTTTCCAGCCAAAGTGAACTGTTTTGTCTGGCATCAGTTCCATGTTGCTCAGTCTGCCTGTGGAGTCACAGCTCTTCCCAGGAGCAGCAGGCTGGTTGTCTGTGGCACGTATTCCTTGTCTTAGGTAGGGCTTCCTGTATGGGATATTTTTTCCAAGATAAATAGCACTGTCTCATCTGCGTTCTGCACTGATTCAAATATTTTAATTCTAAAAAATACTTAAATCAGCTTTCAGAGATACCCAGTACAGCAAAACGCTGAAAAACCACTCATCACAGGTGGTCAAAAGGCAGCTTTACAAACTAGTAAAAGCAGCAGAGAGGCCTCTTTTTAGACTGTTAGGCCAGCAGTTATTTTCCCCGCAAATAGTTAGGAAGGATATAGATACTTTTTGCAAGGGTAAAAAGTCTTTACATTAAAAAAAATAGGTATAAATCTCCTGTCTGAGGAACAGGCCTTGAATGCTTTCTTGACCAATTAGTTGGTCCTGCCAGCTCACAAAACAAGCTCTGAGTAAATAGATAACAAAGAGCTGTTCAATGGCATTTTTGTTATTTACTAAAAGGTTTCTTTAATTGCTAAGTTACACAAATGCCTGTTTATCTTTTAATATTGACTGTCACAATTTTCCTAGTATTCACTGTAAAAGTGAATATAGATGAGTCCATGGAGAAATGAAATATCTAATGTTCCATAGAAGTACCCCATTTGAATATACGTCTTTCCTCAAGCTTTACAGTATCTTGGATTTTTAGGATAACTTCAGCTCAGAACAGTGCCCAGGGCACTCCTCCCCACCACCCTCCTCCATGTTTGTGGGTCAAGATGTGCCCAAATACCTGAAACCCTTCAAAAGAAATTCCACAAGCCAAGACCCGCCCCATGCCCTCCACCTCAACATGAATGGAGGGAGAAGTCTTATGGAGTCCTAGGCATATCGGTTCTTTCCAATGTAGCAGCTGTAGATAAATTTAAAGGCATTTAAAGCAAAACCAGAACTGAAATCCTTCCTCAGAATTCACCTACAGAGAAACTGTGGCAGCTCTCGGTGTGTAGAGATACAGGGTGTGAGCTGGCTGCCCAGCTGATGCAACTGTGCTGAGCCTGCTGAGGCCTTAGAGAATTTAATGGTAGGACACTGCTTCCCACTATTCCATACAATGATTCAGGGTAAGGTTTTTATATTAGAGTAGAAACACTTTGGAAAATGTATTAAGGAAATTATTTGTAAAGATATTATCAACCTGGTGACTTTACCACTACTCTAGAGATAACCACAATATGTTTAATTGCAAATGAATAATAACAAGTAAAAGAATATTTTCCTGAATGTTTATTCAGCGGTGTATCCAGAGGTCTACCTGCCCTCCTTTGAATGGAGCTAGCCCTAGCTGAGTAGTATACAATACTTTAGTACATTTTGTAGGAACCATTCCTTTTAGAGAAATACTTTTCCAGAAAGTCCGAGCAGCCAGTCTGACTGTGTTTCAAAGCGGCTTCAAATGTAAGATCTGCAAGGTAAGTAATCACTAGTCAATGAGCATCAGACAAAAGTAATTAACTGGATGCGCTGACCACCGCCTTTCTAGAAAGCAACATGTCATCCTCCGCTGCATTCAATCACAAACAATTAGACAACAGAACAGTATCATGCTGCTTCTGTTCAAATGTATGTTCTTTTCAATCACAGGGTAAACTTCTGTTTCTATTTCAAATAATCTAACACCAGAAATAAATGTTAACTGAAGCAGTTGTGTATACAGGAAGAATCAGGCATGCTCCCCACCACTTTGCCTAGCATCTTTCATACAAAAGGACATCTACACTGCGTATCAGTAATTGCCAGTTCTGTACAAATTGTGTACAAGATACTTTGCATTTGAAGGGTCAGTACTCCCCACTGTTCAGAGGAGATGCATCATATTCCCAGGGCCGAACAAGATCCTTCCACCTTATTCAGGCAACTACACTGAGTGGTAGCTGGAAATGGAAGGAGTTGGGTGACCTCTCACTGTTTTTTCCTCCACCTACTTGAGACTTTTAAATATCCATTTCTACAACCATGGGGAGACTGCTATGATCTCATGCAGGCCATGTAAAAGTAGGTCTGAGCACTCTTTATTTCTACCTGTCATCCCATGTACCCACATAAGGCAAGAACAAAGCACAGGTGAGAGTGAGTTACACCATTGAGACTGACATTTATGATCAACACTGAAAAGTATGCCAGATGTGAATTTGATTTCGAATCTGTTTAAACCTCACGGTGTCTCTGTCTTAATGTACACCTAGCACAGAGAAACTGTTACAGTTTCACATCCTGGTTCCATTCCACTCCCTCACAAAAATTCCTTTTCAAGAAAATACTTTAGGGTGATATTTAAGGTGTACATGCACATCTATTTATGCAGATGGCAAAAGCATTTGGGAGAACTTTAAAAACATCTTAATTCCTGAATGTGTTCTGAATCAATAGGAATTAGGCAGTCAGGAACTTAAAAAACAAACACACACACACCGCCTCTTTTCACATTTAAGAGCATAAAACTTAGAAGCTCGGCAAAATATTTTCTAATGACTTTCCAGGAGTAGTATAAAAACCTGGATGACTGAAAGGTCACAGATAAACACTTCCTGGCCAGGGCAATCACCCACTTAATGGAAAACCTGGATTCAACTTTCACAGTTTATTGAAATTGTTTGAGCCTTCATCTTCCACTTTTCAAGAGGGTATCTTGTATGATAAGCTATGGCACATGTTACTGCTTTGTATGATATGTACGCGTCACTGTCAGAAAGGATGACGCTCTCTCTTAGCTTGGTTAGCATGCTCACTGCAGAGGCAAACCCAGTGAGTTTAGAGTGTTTCTCCTTTTCAAGACAAGGAAGAAAATGAGCCTCAGTAAGGCAGAATGAGAGAGGGGCTATGTCCCCTGGATGCCCCATGGCCTCTCTCGGGAAACACAGGCTCAAAACCTGCAGGAAAAAGGGAAGAGTGAATCAAGGAGCCTTTCACCAATTGTGAGCAATTTCTTAGTGTAAAAGGGCAATGGCAACTACCTGATTCAAATTTTTTGCTGCCTTCCATACATGAATACAAAAGTATAATAAACAAATTCAGGGGAAATCACGGTCTTTGTTCAATACAAAAGGAAAGTTTGCTACATTTTGTCCTTGTGAGAAAAATTGAAAACTTTTCAGTTTGATATAATCATAACCAATTGCTTTTTTTTAATCATAACCAATTTTATTTGGCAGCTGAACTAAAAAATCAATTATTGTTCCATGTATTGTACAGTACAGTACACTGCTGCACTGTTCCAAATATCTTTTAAGTTATGGCCCTTATTTCCTAACGTAGATTTCCAGAAACAGGAGGTTGTATTTTCCTTTCTAGGTCAATAAAATCCCCTGAGGAAAGAAGAATATTTTATGTGACAGAAATTCCCAGACTGAAATCCCTAGACCTTCCTATTAATTTATCAACCAAGCAGAATTATGAGGTATCTAAATTGGAAATGAGATGTATATCCTAATGGTCTGTCCCCCCTGTAAGAGAATGAATAAATAAATAAATCACACTACAGTTGTGGACAAAATGCGAAGTTATTTGCATGTTTCTATTCGAGCTTTAAACACTTGCAAATCATTATGTGAACACAATGAAAGAAAGATGCTAGAAAATGTGTCGCATGTCCATGATGCAGTGTGCAAAAAAAATCCATTTGTTTATAAGATGGAAAGTAATAAAGATTATTGCAAGGATAAAACACTTTCACTAATAAAACACAAATTTTAGAACTCCTCATACGGTTGTGACTTAAGATATAGAGTATTACTCAGTGGGTGTAGAATGTTGCTTGTCTCACACGTTAAAAAAAACAATGTAAGTCATTATCGCCATGGGGATTTTAGGTCAAAACGACTTGGTACATTAGGATTTTTATGAATATAATTAATGAATAAATGTTAGAATTGAATCTCCAGGTTCACAATGATGTTCATGATGACCTAACCAAAAGAAATGATTGCAGAGATCTGTAGCAGGAAACCATTTCACACCTACATTCCTGTAACTCATAAAAATAAAAATACCGCCTACTTTTACACAAGAGTTGTTATTCAAAAAGAATTGGTATCTTTTTTATTTTTTTTTTATTGGTGGTTTTCCAGGTACATAATCTTTAATACTATAGCTGATCAAATGTAAATATATTTCTATAACTAGACTGCTTGGAACCTGCTCAGCATTGACCTCCGACCTCTGTTTATGAAAACTGGACACGCCTGATTGCTCCACACCGACACAGAGCATGTTCAATTAATGCTTACATTATAAGGATTGTGCTAACAACACAAATGGAAATTAAACCTTTTCACTACCCATCTGCATCTGAACATTCATAAATTGAAATAAGTGTAGAAAAGCTGCACTCAATCAATTTCAGCTCGAGTCCCTGACCTGATTATGTTATGCATGTCAATATACATTCTCTTAATTAAATGTAGTTCAGTGAACACTAGTGGTAAGAAAAAGGGAGACTATTGTCCACTTACTGCTACCCAAGATATTACCAGGAAAACAATAGAAACTAAATTAATGGGGAAAAACATCAGCTAAAGACAAAGCTTCTGTGTTATTTTGTCATTATGTTCTCCTATGCTGAGAACCAAAGCAGGTAACAGAAAGTGTCACTATTTTTCCCTTGATGACCAACTGTGGAGCTTAACAACTACACAAAAAAGCATAACATCTCTGAGGAAAATAAAATACTACACTGAACTGTGTATTGCCAGTCCTCTGCTGTTGCAGGCAACAGGAAGGCAGCTACTGGAAAAGTACAATTTAAGAATGAACGAACAGTGTTGAGCCCAAGGCTTCCCACCGCTTTCAGCTCTCTCCATTTCACGTCAGCCTGATGCCGTTTCTGCACAACACGTCAGGCTTTGTGGCTTGGTTTGGTTTTAATTTTTCACTTACTTTCTTCTGAGTTATCTCCAGTTTCCTAGCCAGCCTGCCACGGTGACACCCACTGAAGCCATCGCCCAGCAGCTGTTGCCACACACAGCATATAAATGGTTTCCACAGGGGAAGGTTTTCATCAGTATGGTCTGGTAACAGAGGGTCCCATGCAAACATCGAGTTTGCAACGCTGCAAAGAGCTGATAATGATGTCGGAGAGCATTAGTTATGTTTCTGGCAAAGACAGCTTTTTACTCAGGGTAATGCAGATCCTTGGAGGAAAAGAGGTGACGGACTGGAAGAGTCACTGAGCACTGGCAGAGAGATGAAATCAGGAGGGGAAAAAAGTATCTACAGTTGGCTTGTGTTATTTCTGTCGCATTTTTCTTTTCTCTCTCAGAGTCAGGCTATGGATTACACAGCACTTGTGATTCAGAAGGAATAAAACATCCTCTGGTGTGCTAATGAACATGTGTCGTATTGCACAGATGGGAGTTAGATGATCCCAAATATCTGTTCCCAACATAGCTGGATGCATGTGGTAGACAGCCTCTCATTTGTGCTCATTGTGATGAGCTAATAGATTCTGGACCTGGGAATAATATTTAGAAAAAGACCATTTAAGCTCACCTTCATGCACAAAAGCAAATTAAAACAAACAAATCAAACATGTTGAAACAAGCTATTTGGAGCAGACTACGCTAGAACACAAATCTGACTCCAGCATGGTGTGGCAACTGCAGTCAGGCTTGCAGAGATAAATACGATGATGGCTCTCCATCCTGCTTTCCAGAATCCCTGCCAAATCCTACCAACACTCACTGCCCCCTCTCCCCTTGGGCTCCTCCAGTCTAATAGCCCTGAAGTCCAAGGAGATTAGAGAGGCTTCAATTACATCTATTAAAACATATATATTTTTGTCTTA
This sequence comes from Podiceps cristatus, assembly GCA_000699545.1. NCBI lineage: Eukaryota > Metazoa > Chordata > Aves > Podicipediformes > Podicipedidae > Podiceps > Podiceps cristatus. Next base: position 11,502 of record JMFS01023144.1, read on the forward strand.
TTTAACCATCTTTTTTCCGCATTCATGAATGGTCTTCAGTCATACAATTGTTTCTTAATTATTTGTACAATAATTTCTGAAAACACTTATAAACCTGAGATTTTTCACACATATATAGTGTGATTTTCACTGAACATCGAGAAAATTTAATGCTATTTCCTTCTGAATGAAAATAAGAAAGAAGGTCCCAGTCCCAACTGGACACAGCCACAAAAAAACAGTACATGAACAAGAAAAAACAGTATTATCTGTGAAAGAAGAGCCACAGGCAGTAGAAAGTAAGTGAGTAAAGCTTAGGATGTACTTAACTTTCAATACAGAACTGTGTAAAGTGAAAGCACAAACAAATAAAAGGGAAAATAAAAAATTCATTAAACCACCATGGGAAAACATTTGCCATTTTGTTGCTCAACGATGTCTGATATTTTTTACTCCCATTGTAGAAGACAGGGACTAATCAATGGAGGAGAAGGAAATAAGTTTCTATTTCAATCAGTGTCTGTTTCTCTAAGTAAACTCCTTTATTGAAATATGTCAAGACAGTAAAGTAGCAGACATAGAAATCGAGATCTGGGAAATTCCGGTTTAGCTCATTTGGCTACCATGGATGGAAATCCTTTGGGTCTTCAACCTTATTTCTTTGAAGCAGAGGAACATTGGGGAATGCTTGTCTAACACACCGGTAACATCCACGTCTCTACCCTGGCCCTTTAAAAAAAATTATCTAAACCTTCACCAGCATCTCCTTTGTACAGTAAAGCCACACACCACTGAGGACTTGACAGTGACCAATTTTTCCAGCAGCCTGACTGTATTATAGTACAGTCTTTATTTTCATTTTCTTCCAAAGGTTTGCTGGGTGGAGGGATAGGGAGGGACAGAAAGCTCATAGAGAAGACATTCACGATAACTGTATTATTTACCAGCTCTGTTGGGTCCATGTGTTCTCACATTTCGGTTTGTCTCAGTGAAAGTGGAACAGAAAAGCAGCTCAACAGATAACTGCCCCATTGTCCTGTCAGTAGCTTTGGGTATTGCCAGTGGTAGGAGAATCATCAGCAAATACTAAATAAGGACTTCATAACCAGCACAAGCAAGGAAAAAGCTATATAATCAACCTTCAGCACTCAAATAAGCAATCGACACAGAAGACTTGTCTCCAGTTCCTCAGGCCACAAAATCATGTTTAATATCATCTTAGTTCATATGGCTCCAGCTGTAAGCCATCTAGGTTTCCCACCATATTCATCATACTAAATCCAGAGCAATTACTTCTCAATCTTCTAATATGACCTACTTTTCCACATAAGATAAACCTCTTGTAAGGGGGTCGACTAAGGGTGATAAGATACTTCAGCCTTTGCTGATATTGCCAAACAGGATGCTAATTAAAGCTATTTCTGGTGGTAGCATTTTCTTATTTCCTTTTTTCTTTCTTTATTTCAGTCTGTGTGAACATTTAGTTACATAAAACCCAGACTAAATGCAAACAATCTTAATCTAATGTTAACATAGAGTCCCTCTTCCCCATCAGCTTTTTGGAGCCTCTGAATGGCAGGCAAGTTCCTAGAATTTTAATAGCTGCCATGGTGGTGCCTTTTCCAAAAAAATTGCCCCTCTTCCTCTGAGAGATCAGCAGGCACAGTAATGTAAGTAAAATCAATGACTACTCTGATAATTGTAAAGCTGTCAGGCTAGCATGAGAAGGGTCTTTTTTCCCCTATTTTTAAGAGCAGGAAACCATGCTTTTCCGTTGACCTTCCCAGGTTAATCCAAATTCCTCCTTTGCAAGAACATCTGGAGGAAATTAACTACAATAACACAAATCTTTCTAAATGGTTTGAGTCAATGCTTCCATAAAAGTCCTATTTCATTTATGTTCCTATATTTCCCCCATCTTTCCACTCTCTCACATATTCAGGGACAATAAAAGATATTACTCACATCTATCAAAAGACACTTAAGAGCTAAGGAAGTAGAGCAAGTCCACCCAGTCTGGCCTATACTGGTGAAGTAAAAATCCCAAACAAAACAGTGCACGACTTATGTAAACGGCTGGATTTTAAAGCCTGAGGCTGGATCTGTGACACACAATCACATAAAGATCTTTCCATCTTTCCACACATACACCTCAGCCTTGGTCAAATAATTTCTCTCTTCTACTATGAGTTTTCTCTCCCAGCTCATCACATGTACCAGCCAGCTTGTCCAAGACTTTCCATCGGTTCTGTCTCCCCTTCGTCCTTTCGTCTCTCTGCCTGCCTGCCTCAGCCTATTAGTCCATCATCCCCAGCAGCTTCCTGCTCTCTCAGCCCAACTATATTAAAAGGTTTGAAACCTAAAAAAGATAAGAACCATCCAAAGTTACATGCATACAGCTTCCCCATCTACATCCCTGTCTTTACCTAGGATATCTAATAAAACCTAATCTTCCATATAGAAAACTAATATAATAATCTAAAAGTAGTAACCCATGAAGTTTTTTGTTTTGGTTTTTTTTGGGTTTTTTTGGGTTTTTTTGTTTTTTTTTTTGTTTTTTTTGTTTTTTTTTGTTTTTTTTTTATGAGACACATCACTAAAATTATGCAGATAGCAATACAGTTTGCCTTTTGCCATTTAGGAAACTTGCCATTGCTTCCCCTGAGATAACAAATTCAATACCTTGACTAGACCGTCAGAGGAAGTATCTATATTTCTCTTTCCTTCTCAGCTGCACAACCCACGGTGGCATCTAAGAAGCTCCACCTGCAATGAATAGCACTGGTGTTATATTGTGACAGATCAAGGACATCTCAGTATTATAAATTTCTTATTTACTGGTTGATAGTGAAGCAGATGCCTGCAACTGATGGTTCCATATTTTATCTTTAAGGGCCACTGAACTGATATCCAGAGAAAAGCAGCCTTGCTGTTGTATTTTCATAGGGCTGCCATGACATCTGGAATACAAGTCAGTTAATTTTACTCTTAGTTAATACTCCTCTATGACAATCTGCCCCCAAACCAGATCAATTACAATTATACACTTGTGCTAAAAGTCCATTAGAGGGATGTGTGACCTGGCAGTTAAAATCAACCAAAAACAAACCAAGAAATATTGTTTCTGGAGAGGCAGCTGCAAGTCTCAGAGTTCACATGAAAGGATAGCTTTCTTGGGCCCCTCTTTTGTATCATTATTAAAGATAGGGCTGATCAGCCTGAAGCTTTCACTTGCAAGACCCAGATCATGATTAAGTCTGCAGTCAGTCAGATGGCCTTCCAGTTTTCATGCTGCTGGTCTGATGGCAGCAGGCTAATTGCTTGCCTGTGGATGTGTGGTGGTACATGTGTTCGCGCTTACATACAGAATTTCAGTCATAGATTTCTAAGAATGCGCCAGAGCGAAGCCAAATATTCAGCACTATTTAAAGGTTCTTACAGTCTTTTCTCTGAAACAGACTGGTAGCCCACAGTTTTGAGTAGAGAATTTTCCATTTGGGAAAAAGGTAGCAATAATGTGCTGCAGGGCAGCACTGAACAGGTTTCCCTTGATGATGTAAAAACTAATCTTTCATTGAACAAGGCCAATTTTTTTTTTTTTTTTCCAAAATGAAAATCTTATTTCAGACTTTTTTCTGCTAAAATTTTTCTCAGTTTTAAAAAGAGGTGCATTATTTCAATTTGGAATTTCAAAAATATTTAATAATGCAGTATTTCTAGACTGCTGCATTAATTTAGGATGATACATCAGTATCTGTAGAGCCAAAGATGCATTATAAAGATGCAATTCATATTGTTTCCCTCAAATGACTTCCTAAAAAGAATCCAATTGAAAGAAAAAATATTTAACCTTTTTCTTTTCCATATTCAAATTACTAATAGTTTTAGTAAAATGCCTCTGCAATTTTAAAACACTTGAATTTACATACATTTTAAATGTGTTAAAATCAGTTAGTCATGCTACTTAGTACAAATTGAAACATTTTATCTTCTTTTCAGCAATAAAATTTGGGGTTCTATTATACATCATGAAATTACTTGATACAAAGTGATATATATTCAATCTATTGCCACACAAAAAAGGTGTAAACTAGAGGAACATTTTATCTAGACTTTCAAAACATATGTATATACTTTAAGCGTATTTTTCAGACTGTTAAAAATGTCTGTTTTCTTCTATTTTAACTCTGAGCTCAACCATCTCTATCAAAAATGCTCATTAAGAAGCACCCTACCCTTTAATGGCCAGAAAGATTCAATTAAATATTGAGCATGGAATAGTTCAGTAAAATGTTGTTATTCCCAAACCCTCTTGTGGTGTTTCTGGTTTTGGCCTCCACACTGTCACATGACAATGAGTTTTACAGTCTTAGAAAGAGCTTTTCTGTATCCCCTTTACAGAATTACTTAGACACCTGCTGAAGCACAGTGACTCTGCCCCAAGGTTTTCTACCCAAGTTCTGCCAACATTTGCACTTTAAGCATGTGATTTTGTAGGCTGATAGGTCTAATACAAGCACAGGACTTGGCAATGAGAGGCCAGCAGCCATAGATAAGACAGTATGATCTTGTGATGGGAAACTGATGACCAGATTTTTTTAAGAGACACGATTATAGATTGAGAGTCTTTTGGAGGGAAATGTCAGTATCACTATTACATGGTCAGTAAATAATAAATACAACAAAACCATATAAGCCTGTAATCTTTTAAATACCAGGGTCCAGACCTGCTCTTTCTGAAGTTGGTAAGGACTTAGGGTCAACTTCTAAATACTTTAAAGAAGTTTTATCTCAAGATAGAGGAACAGCTTATGCAACAACTTTGACCAGTTGAAAAAAAAAAACAACGAAAACAAACCAAAAACACAAAACCCCAAAAAACTTGTAACATTTCAATGCACTTAAACCTAAATGGAATTTAAATCTAAAATTAATCACTCCCTCCTCTGCCTCCTCTCCTGAAGATAAGCACTTGAATAATCTTTGTTCATTTTGTAACACAAACTGAATCAGAGGCTGACAGAAATATACTGGATTTGGATAGTGGTACTTGAAAAAGAAAAGATTTTGAAACTGAAAGAGATAATTTGGCCAAACACTAGGTACATGACTTACAACTTCTGAAATAATTCTTCACCTGGGGTACTTCAACTGAATGTTACAACATAATTATCAAAATGTAGAGTGGGAGCATGCACACATGCAGAGAATGCATAGATAAAATTTGAAAGTATTCATAATGAGTGTTGAAAGTTTAGATTCAGGAAGAGTTTAGAAGCCTTTCCTCACCACTCTGCAGAAAATCTTTTGTCATACCATGATTTCTTTAATAAGTCCGCTTGAAGTATATGGTACACCTTAATGGCAAAAAACTAAGCCAGATGAAAAATGAGTGGACTCAGTCCCTGTATATTCTTGGTTCTCCCAATAGGAACCATCCGTCATGCCCCAAGAACCTCCCACCAGCTCAGTTGTTTAGATGTTACAGATTTGGGGTCTTTTTTTTTTTTTTTTTTTCCCCCCTAGGATCAGTTTATTATCATTAATTAATAACTTTCTGTGTATTGGGATTGCAATACTGTGCTTATTTTATCAAGTATGTCTCAGCACTTAACGGAGTGGAGCTTGGACAAACTGTAAGGTGTCATATGAGAAAAGACACAGTGAAACCCTTGGCTCCAAAGCTTGAACAAATAAACAGAGCAAATAAAAAGTGGTTTTCTTGCTCCTCTGTGCACTCAGTGGAAAGAAACTATCAAACTTTTGCACCCCACTGCTCCAAGATGCATTAAAAATCTTTCTCAGTTGAGAGCAAAATGTGTCAACCACCATTGCTATTCTGGCTCAATTTAAGGGGAAAGAAATCTATTTTTGTAAAAGCTGTCTGTGAAAAACTTTCATCTAAACATTCATTCATGCTCGAGAGTGGTCCTGTATTTCATGCTTAATGGGCCAAATTTAGAGAGAACCCTGATGCTGATAGCCAGCATTGACCCATGCTGTGTGTTGACAAAAGACACACTTATGCGGCACTGTTTTTCTACTAACATAAGAACGCAACTTAATTTAAAGCACCTTCCAAGCAGTTTTTGTTTTCTCCCTTCAGCAGCTGGAGGGTGCAAGCACACGGTACTTGTCATATCAGATCAGATCAATGAAGCTAGTGAGCTCAAGGCTTTCCTGGGTCACTACTGGAGATTTCTGGAAGAGGTGCAGTCTCCCAGCACTTGAACACCAAGCATCCGTGGTAGGCACGGGGATTGAAGTGGGAGAAGTCAGAAGCTGAATCCCCTCTGCAGTAATCTATTAGATAAGGTGGTGGTATCAGGGAGGGGCTACAGGAGTGGGCTCTGTGAGAACCTACTAGAAGCTTCCCCCACGTCCAACAGAGCCAACACCAGCCAGCTCCCAGACAGACCCGTCACTGGCCAAGGCCGAGCCCATCAGCCACGGTGGCAGCACCTCTGTGGTAACAGAATTAAGGAGGGGAAAAAGTTACCGTGCAACAGCAACTGCAGCCAGAGAGAGTAGTGAGAAGATGGGAGACAAACAACCCTGCAGACCCAAGGTCAGTGAAGGAGGAGGGGGAGGAGGCACTCCAGGCATGGGAGCAATGGTTTCCCTGCAGCCTGTGGTGAAGACCATGGTGAGGCCGGCTGTGCCCCTGCAGCCCGTGGGAGTTAACGGTGGGGCAGACATCCACCTGCAGCCACCCATGGAGGACCCCATGCTGGGGCAGGTGGATGCCCAAAGGAGGTTGTGACCCCATGGAAAGCCCGCATTGCAGCGGGCAACTGACGGGACCTGTGGACCCGTGAAGAGAGGAGCCCAGACTGGAGCAGGTTTGCTGGCAGGGCTTGTGACCCCCCAGGGGCCCAGGCTGGAGCTGCCTGGTCTTGAGGGGCTGCACGCGTGGAAGGGACCCACACTGGAGTTGTGTGTTCCTGAGGGACTGCACCCTGTGAAAGGGACCCGTGCTGGAGCAGTTTGTGAAGAGCTGCAGACTGTGGGAAGGATTTAACATTGGAGAAGTTTGTGGAGGACTGTCTCCCATGGGAGGAACCCCACACTGGGTCAGAGCAAGAGCGTGAGGAGCCCTCCCCCTGAGGAGGAAGGAGCAGCAGAGATGACCTGTGATGAACTGACCACAACCCCCATATCCCCCATGCTGCTGGAGAGGAGGGGGTAGAGAAAAATCAGCAGTGAAGTTAAGCCCAGGAAGGTACCCCAGGGTGAGGGGAAGCTGTTTTTAAGATTTGGGTTTATTATTATCCTACTCTGATTTGATTGGTAATAAATGAAACTAATCTACCCAAGTAGAATCTGTTTTGCCCATTGTCTTGGTTTTGGCAGGGATGGAGCTAATTTGCTTCCCAGTAGCTACCGCATTTTGGATTTTGACCTGAACCAGACAAAGAAAGTATTCCATACCATAGACATCATGTCCAGTATATGGGCATACATATATATATATATATACATATGGGTGGTCAGCTAGTAGGATGGACACTGTTCATTCAGGTTTTTACTGTTCGTTCTTCCCTCGCTTGCTTGCTCTGGAACTTGTGGTTCCAAGATTGCTGCTGGGGAAATTGCTCTTCTGAGATTACGGCTCAGGATCGTTCTGAGATCACTCTTGGTTTCACTGCATGGTCACTGCTCTGGACGGGCTGTATCGGTTGTCAGGTTGTTGGGTGGTAAGGGATTGGGCATTGTTCATTTTAAGTATTCTATTATTATATATTATTAT
>KL260302.1:0-19248 GCA_000699545.1 Podiceps cristatus
ATGGGCTCTGGGGGTCCCTTCCAACCTAAAATGTTCTATGATTCTATGAAAACATATTTTTATTAAAATTAAAAGGTCAGTTAGGTTCAGTTTAATGTTCTCCTCCAAAGTTTGTCAGTTGGGCTAAAATGTTCCTCGGAGGTATTGGATTCTCTCAGAAGCTGGGATAGCTGTCCACAGTTTGCATCTCAGTCTCTTTAACAGCTCACTGACGTAAGGCATCCTCACAAGGTGCTGAGTAACTCTGCCTCTTGCCTGCTAAGCCCTTTTGAATCCAGGGTAACCCTGGGACTGCCTCCTGTTCAGAGTCTGAACATCCATTAGACAACATGCTCAGGAGAAAAGTTGATCCGTACAGTGGGCAGAGAAATAATGCCTTTCTGTGGTAAACAAATGTTCTTCTGGGAACAGAAATGGATTTTGAAATACTCTGCAAATGGAATTACAGTTGTTTCAGCAAGCTTCGTTTTAAGCTGTCAGCCATATCACATGAAGCATTTGGCAGTTCTTACCCTTTGCTTAAAGAATTGGTTGAGGTAAAGTCCAAATATTGGTAACTCTTACTTGCATATGAAGACACTTTTTCTAGTGATTCCAGAAGTAACGTGGCAAGTTGTATAACAGGTTCTAGCCCAGTGGGATAAAGTAGAATATTCTATAAAAGCTGAAGCAAGTTCTTGTTCCACTTTGACTTGCCTGTATGAGCAATTTTTTCCCTTCCTCATTTCACCAGAAGTTACAAAAAATGCTTATTTTTCTTAGACTTAAGTGTTATGCTGGATTGCTTTATGTAGACCTTGGTAGTGTAACTAAATACCTGAGAGCTGAGGTTATTTTTTATCCCAAACTGTTGCTGAAGAAAAACTGTTCGGTGAGTTAACAGATCTGTGGATGGTTGAATAATAATTACTGGGAAAATGGGAGGATATGAATCTGTGAGGAATACAAACTGTAGTTCTGCTTGTATTTGTCTCGGTTGAGATTCTGTGCATGTTTCTCTTAACTAGAGGGTACGCAGGTAGGTAGGCAGCAAGTCTCTAGGACTTCACAGTAATCCTACCGTGTTGGAGCTGCCTGCGTGTTGTGCCAAAGGATGCTAAAATGCTACCAAATAGCAATTCTTTTGTAGATCTTTAGCTTGAGAGAGTCTCAGGTTTTATGGATTATATTTTCCACCTTCACAATGCTTTAAACTGAAACTTCATGTATTTTTGGCACGGGCTTCATTTTTGGCATGGGATGTGAAGGTCAAGATGGCTGTTTCATCTGCAGGAAAACGTAGCAGCATTCAGTCTTCAGAATAATGCTGGGGGCAGGGATAATGTTGATGAAGCATGTGTTAGGTTAAATATGTATGTATGTTTTTATAAAATATAGTACAGTCTAAAGAATCTAAGGAATGATTAGTGTAATCCGAGCTTAATTTTAATTCCAAATTTGTAACTAAGTTGTTATACTCTAAGTGGCACATTTCTTGGTTATATCTTCCCCTTTTATGCTGAGCCAGTACGTGATATAACAGGGATGAAATGAGAAGTGTGGCACAGTTGTCTTGCTTCAGTGTTGCTAGAGGGCTGGCTCCAAGATGTTACTACAGGCAATGGGAATTAGGTGAATCACCGAGATTCCTTTAATTTGTGACCTGTCTATACAAGGACTTCTACAAAATGAACACTTGACTAAAAATCTTCATCTTGGTCATCTCTTTACAACCAATTAGAGACTAAAGCTGATGAAAAGCTGTTTCTCTGGCAGCATAAGGTATCAATACTTAGATCTGTTGGTTTGCATACTAAGGGGGAGCTAGCTGAATTTCAAATTCTGGTAAAGACCTATGAAATCCTTAACTGAGGTCTGTGAGATAATTTTTCTTTCCTTTATGAATAGCTTCAGCTGTGTTCAGCCATACCAAAGTTGGAGAGCAGACTGTCAGGTTTTAATTGTTCCCTTTGCCTTGATACAAGAGAGTCTGAATTTGGTGGTTTTCTAGGTAGGCTGTAGACGTTAGATTTGCATGTATTGCAAGTCTGAGATATGCTTTCTGTAATACTGCAGAGTTGGAGAGAGATTCTTGTTGAGATAAAGACTTTAAAACTTGTGATAGTTTGTGTTATTACTGAGATGCTTAGGTACTTGTGGTCTGCTTCTTTAATGTTATTTTTATTTATTACTTTGCATAAATGTAAGTATTCATGATTGCTAAATTCAGGGATAAGCGACTAACATCTTGTTCATATGTAAATAGTAACTTGTTTGCTTGTCTATAATACTGTAGAAGTAGGGAGTGAAACTCCTATGTGTACAAGTAAAGTAGGAAGTTGGTAGGTTTAGCCCAGTAGGGACTTTCTTTAGGAAATGCTAGTCTAAAGCGAGAGTCTTGGGTTTTTTATACTTGAGGTGTTGCTACAAAAACAATCAGTAGCTGAGCAAAATAAGTTAAATTTATTTAAACAATCGTAAGATTTTTACTTTTTCTGAACTTCTGCAATGAGATACCGTTCTTTGCAGTTCTGGCAATGGCATTATTAGGCTGTTTTCCAGAATGTAAATTTGACAGGGGTTCCTAATTCTCTCAGTGAAAGGTACTTGAAAAACCCTCAGTAAGTGGACTACCAACATTTCAGAGCAAGTGTCGCAGGACAGTTTCCTGAGCTTTTAAATGTTAATAATTCTGTTGCAGAAGTCAAAATATTGAGTAAATTCTGATACTCATGAGTATATACATTTTGATGAGATACATGTTTTGATGGCCGTGAAAAGTGGTGGTGTTTGTTTATCAGCTTTGAAGACTGTCTGACTCCATCTGTTTATATTGTTGCTGTGCATGATGACTGAGGCTGCCAACTGGTTACTTCAGCTCTGTGACAGAAAAGATATAAAAAGCTCTTCATGTATACAGGAGGTAATGTCCTCAGCTCTTTTTTAGACAGTCATCTATAGATATGCAGAAAACTAGTTACAAGTTTTGGTACTGTTACTGTCAATATATTACTAATAGGCATTGCCAGGTAATAACTGAAAATATAAAATAAGCTTTTTATAACACTTACTTCCTGTAATGCCACTTCAGGTTTTTAAATGGGTAGGGCAATAAGGAAATTCATCTGGAGGCTGCAGATCTGATCTGAAGTCAGTAAGAAATTAATCTGATTTCAGTGACCTTTCTGTCAACATGGCCCTTCGTGAAGTGATAGAGGTTTTTGTGGGTCAATGTGAAGGCTTTTCTCAGTTCCTGTATCAGTGCGAACCTGTTAAAGCAGCTGTTTTGTCTTTGTGGAATAATCTTTAGCTTTTGCTTGTTCTTCCTCATTTCAAACTCAATATATTTGAGATTCCCATCTAACTGTTAAATGTGTTTGAAATTAGATGATGAAAAAGCTAGTAATAGGAAAGCTGACAGGTATACAGGCATAAAAACCTTCACGAATGCACTATGAGCTTACGAGCTTTATTCACTTAAATAGGGTTAGGAAGGAAAGTAAGTACTTTAGTCAGTTTATTTCCTGGAAATTATACTATTTTTTAGAGAATTTCTGTCTACTTTAGTCAACACAGCAAACAGTTCACTCCTGGCAAATCATGCTTTCTACTAAGAATTGTTTGAAAGTAACATTTACAATTGAAATTGATGCTTTTTGCAACTCTTGGTAGCCTTGGCTGTTTGAAAATTATACCTAAGATCTTAACACCCTGGAATGACAGCATCAGAGACTGCAAACCAGTTTTTTCTTGTTTTAATACACAATTGAAATTCAGAAGCTGTTGACATAAACAAAGTGTGTATTGTTTAAATAACAAACATTAAAGCTTTTATGAACTAGAGAATACTAGTCTTCTGTAGTGCTTTTGTTTGCACTTCTGTTAACAAAATCAACTTTATCCTCTTTCACTTTGGAAGACTGGTTAGGGAAATCTATATTGTTAAAATATATTGGAATGCTTAATCCTTTGTGGAAGACAGTAGATGAAGCCCTGATGCAAAGGAAGTAAGAATTGCCTCTCAAGTTTGTTGGTATAATTGAAATTGGCATTGTTCATCAGAAAAGTTCAGGAGTACATTGGCTGGTATTTTTCAATGCACTACGGATTTCCTAAAAATAAAGTTAACTGGCCATGCTGGATGCTAAAAATGTGCATATGATAACTTTTCTTAGTCATCTTTCACAGATCTCAAGATTGTTCGTGATGCCCACTGGATATAGAGATCCAGTGCAGAAGTTCAGTGATAGGTGGCTCATCCCAGAGGAGTCTCAGAATGGAAAAATAGGTTGGAGTAAGAAATACTCCTGTTTTAATTAAATTATCCCATCTTGAGCACACCTGAACAATTTTTGAAAATACTGTATTTAAAAAAGTTAGGTATTTTTCCAGTCCTTTTGGTCTGTCTTCTAGTTAAATGACATGGTTTGTTAATAATGTCCTTCTGTAGAAATGTTAAGAGTTCATTAAAATCATATGTTATATATAGTGTTTAGGTGCCCGTATGGCAAGCATGTTAAAGGTATAGCCAGCAGTGACAGACGTAAGTGCCAGCTTATGGGGTTGTGGCAAAACCTGCGCTGACAATATCTTTGTATCCTGGAATATCTTCTGGGGGCATTGTTGCTGCTGTTACTTGGTGCTGGTGTGGGAGCAGTGGACACCTTAAGGCGCAAGGGTGGGATGGGCCTGGGGATGTCCAGAGGTGTGAGGAGCATCCAGGGTATATTGGATGCTGACGTGAGAATAGGTTGCGATTGCTACCATAAACCCTCAGCGCTGCCATAGAATCTGTTTTAGATAAACATTTCTTTTAATTAACAAGCTGAAGATTTTGTGCTGTTTAAGTTTTTCTTCATTATTATTGATTGTCTCATCTTGTCAATGTTGTCAGAATAACATCTGTTCTACTTTCCTGGTTTTTCCTTTGAAAGTCAGTAGGTTGAAGGTAAACTTATTTTAAAGTAGTGGTAAGGTAGAGCCTCTTCACATCATTGGTAACATTTTTCTGATTTCAGGAGTATTATATTGCTGTCATCTGACCGAGTTAAAATCGTCATGGAATTTGTAAAAGTTTATCTTAATTTCTTTTGTTTTGTCTTATCAATTTTTCAGATAAACTGATGTTTGCCTTTAGGAAAACTAACTGGCAATCTAAATAATGGGTGCTTTTAGATTGTTCAGTTATTAGAGATCAGCTTTCTTCAACAGAGTGTATGCTGCATGTTCATCTCAGGTTTATAGTCTAGGTTAGCATTATGGCAGCTATATAAATAAATGTAACATTGGGCTATATAAGCAGAAATCCAGCTGCTTCTGTATATGACAAATCCCCCATGAAGGTAAAAGGAAGCAAAAAGAAGCCAGTCTCCTTCACTGTTCTGTTCTCCTGTACACTTTATGCCTCACCTACCAGTGAACCCATACTTGTAGTGCAAGTCCATTAGTGTTACTCAGTTTTAGGTTTAATTTGTTCTTGTTTATTACATGATTAATTCAGTGAAGGTTATTTTAAGTCAAAGTTAATGGGCCTGTTAACTAAAAGAAAAAAGATATCTTATTTGGCAAAACATTGTACACTCATCACCTTTTTCTTCAAGAGTGTATGAGTATTAGTCACATCAGAATATAGCACACTGCCTCAGGATTTAAAGTAATTCTTAATGTTTTGAAAATTAAGGTTTAGTTGTGTGGGTAGGTTCTGTACAATACAGGTGGGAGAAACACTATGTACAAGGCTCAAGAACTAACCAAAAGTAACACTGGTGCCCTGTGTTAATGCCAGCTTTGAATCATTTGATTATTTTATTATGGTGTAGGTCAGCAGCCAGACCTCAGGTAAGGAATACAAGCCTTTGAGGAGGACGATAAATCTTATATTGCACAAAGAAAAAATTGCAGATACAGGAATGGGATAACCAGAGATGATGAATGTTAAGATCTCAATAGGTAAGCTGTAACACTGGTGCCCTGTGTTAATGCCAGCTTTGAATCATTTGATTATTTTATTATGGTGTAGGTCAGCAGCCAGACCTCAGGTAAGGAATACAAGCCTTTGAGGAGGACGATAAATCTTATATTGCACAAAGAAAAAATTGCAGATACAGGAATGGGATAACCAGAGATGATGAATGTTAAGATCTCAATAGGTAAGCTGAAAGGTTGAGATGAAAAGGATAGTTTTGTGATTTATCAAAAAGGTGAAGGATTACGCATTGGGGAATGATAGTGCAGTGTTTAAAGTATAAGTATGAAAGATTCACAGAAAGCAAGTTCTCCACTTACTGTGTGAGCCAAAGTAAATTACTTAATCTTTTCTAGCCTCAGTTCCCATAAGAAAAACCTAATTAATTCTCTACTTAAAGGTATGGGGAGGGCAGATTTGTTAAGTATCATTTGGAACTGAGCTGGTTATGCAAACTTGTATAGTTCTTGTATCTGAATAAATATAGGTCAGAAATTACAAAGTATGGACAGTATTTTCAATGAGAAACTCATGGAATTTGCTTGTCTAAAACTGATACTGTTTCTTTCCTGTCAAAGTTAGGTTTTCTCAGGAAATACAGGAAAGTCTTAGATTGTCTTCTGAGTGATAGTACTTGTCTTGAATGTGTATCCTTTATCAGAGCATATTAAATTTACTCTTTTTCCTTGTTAGGAACAGAAACAGTGAGCTCTAATGAAACTATTCCTTATTCATTTTATGTTGACGATAATGAAAAATGAGTTACGTAAGAATTTCCAGTTTCTGTTGGATTAAAAGAATCCATAGAAATTAGTGTTAGAGAAGTAAGCAGAAGATTTCTTGGAATAACAAATACTATCTGTAGCTCCCTCCGTAAAATACTTTAATCTGTCAGTTTGGATAAAAGGAGTGATTGTCAAATATGCTACATATGTGCTTTTCCAGCAGATTTTATTTAAATTATTTCCACACTGTGCTTAAGGTGGCTGGGGGGAAAAAAAAAATCAGTCTTTCAGCAAGTCTGGCAAACTGGATGATGATGGGTTAAAAGAAGGTAATATAACTTGATTTGTGACTATATTTGGTTTTAAAATTTCTCAAATGCCAAGTAAGGTGAAATTACGTGACAAACAAAGGAAATAGATACTGGGAGTGGCATGAGTTCTTTGGGAATGTGTCAGTATAGATATGATTGTGCCTTTTTGCTGAGAGTATCAGATTCACTTGTTTAAAGCAGTGTAATTTCTTGAGCTTTGTCCGCACTTGCTTTTTTCTATTTTGTTTTCCTATCCTAGGTCATAAGAGAAGATAAAATCTGGAGATGGGATGGACAAAGGTGGCTTTATCAGATATTTAACTGCATGGCCTGCTAATTCTAATTGACCTCTTGGAAGCACAGACATTGCAGTTTAGCTATTCCTCAGTCTTCCCGTGTACAGCAATGTAACCCCAGTGGACAGAGCTCTGAATTCTCAGGCATGAGACTTTCATTTCTACAGTAGGATAATCAGTCAAGATCAAACCCCTTATGTCATCAATGCTTGTAAAGCACTACTAATCCTAAAGATCAATGCCAAGCTTTCTTCCAGTAGTACTGCTTGTGACATCTAGTTCCTGACCTGAGAAGTCAGTATTTCCTTCTTAGGATAATGGGATTAAACTACTCTTGAATAATCATGAATGTTCCTACTAGTTAATAGCATGAAGCATGGTGGCAAATTTCTACCATGGAGCCTGGAACTAAACTAGAAATCTAATGTAATGTGGAAAACTGTAGGAAGCTTCTAAATGGGAACAGCTTCAGTCTGCACTAAACTGTATTTTGATTTATACAAGATAAGCAGTTGAATAGGTCAAACTCCATTCTTTCAGTCTTGAGTAAGGTTTCCCCACCCTTTTCTAAAATACTCATGTTATCTGCAAGAAACTTTTTGTGAAAGATAAGTTGAGTCAAGACACTTTTTTTGTGGTCTTTGATTTTATGATATTTGCAGTCTTAAGAAGCTGGGCTCTGATTGGGGAGGGAAATGACACCACAGTTCTATACAGCAGTACGGTACATGTGGCTCTGCATTGCTCAGCAACGGAGGATACTACTGATGGACAGCCTTTCTCCCCATTTTTACCTGCTCAGTGAAAATCTGAGATACCATTTTCCAAGTACCCTTGAAATGTTACACTGTTTAGTGGGTATCTGCATAGAGTAGCTTTCAGGATCAGGGTTTCAGACTTAAATTACCTGGATTTAAAGTAAGTACTTGTATTCTAAACACTGGATTTCCCAAGTTAGTGATAGACATAGGTAAAGGGACTTGTCAGCTGGTTCCCATTTGGTATTAGAATTTTCATTTCCTTGAAAGCTGGTACAGGAGAACTTACTTGTTCGCCAAACTGAGAAAGGAGTGTCAAGTAACATAATGTATAAAAGTAAGAACTCCACAGTATGATTACACAGTTCTTGATTCTTTTATACATTATGATGTTACCTTCTATATTTGCCCTTTTTCAATGAGGAATACAATTTAAATGGACACTGCTTTGGATGTTTTTCTTCCCAGTTTCATCAAATCAAGTACTTGCACTTGCTTGTTTTGTGAGGATTAAACCTTTTATCCATACCTCATCACTTACTAGTTTTTTTTCTCACTGATCTGACTATTCAGTTTTCTGCATGATTTTTCTGTTGGCAGCTGCAGTTCATGATATATTGTAATGTCATACAAGTGCCTGTTGAGAAAAGCTTTCAGTTAACATGTTAGTATTTTGGTTTTCACTTGTCACTGAATACCTTGTATTTAATGAATGAATACTATCTATATTTTGGGTAAGGTGCTTTTGGTTATTTTTTAATCTGATTTCCATACCATAAACTGAATCTCCATTTGTTGCTTTTTAGATTTGTGCTGACAAATGTGATAGTTTAGCAGTTTGGTTTTATGTAACTTTATTTCTCTCTTGAACTCTTCTTCTGCTCTAGTGTTTCATAATGGTTAACATGAAATGCTGCCATATTTTACTTAATATTTTGTTATGAGCTCATGTGTCCTAAACTGGTATTAATTTGGATGGTATATTAGTTATAGCTGCAAGATAAAGCTTTATATATATAGTGTAAACACCAGCATAGTTCTTGCAATAAGATGCCAGGTAAACTCGGAAATCAGCTAAGATAGAACAAACTACTGCTTTTTGAATTCCTCTCTGGTCAGTTATAAAGGTTACTAATCTCGGGAGAAAGATAGTCATATGTTTAATGTAACAGGTTTTTGTTTTTCTGCTTTATCTGCTAATTTTAAAATCTTTTAAAGTAAGCTCATATAAACATGTCTTAGTGTGAAATTTATGGGAAGGACAAAACCAATGTGTATTTACTCATTATTTGTTATATGCTGACTACTACAATAGCTGATTATTTATATTCCCCGTCCTTAACACAAGGAAGTAAAAGCTGGAGTTACTCAAATCAGCTAAATATATAGAATAGCTTGATAGGGAATAGATAGCAAGTTTCTTGTATTTCTTCACCCCCCTGGGTCAATCATAATTTACTTTACCTCTAATTTTCCTTTTAAAGTCTTTACAGATGGTAAAATTCACCTGAAGTACAAGTCATACATAGCTGTAACTGTCTTCTGTGAAAGTATGGTGGCTGACGTGGAATAGGGACAGGTTACAAAAGACCATTCAGAGCTACTTCAGTACCAAACTCGTTGGTGTATTGGGGCATTAAACAGAACTGTTCTTAAAGATATGTTTCCAACATTGACATTGCCATTTCTATTCTATATGAAGCTTCATTCTAGTGTGGTTTAAAATATTTTTCTGAAGACACTAATTTTAGCTTTGTAGAGCAGCTCACATGGTTGTGTAGATAAAAATTACACTAGTACACTAATAGCCACATTGGCCTTGTGTACGCTATCAGTCATATTGTTTCTATCCTAGTAAAGATCAAGTCTAGAACCTGCAACATTTGGCAGACAGAAAAAAATGTATTTGCAAACAAGATTACAGTTCCAGTACAGAAAGTATTAAGTGAACTATGGTGAACATTTGCTAAATCTCTAGTCTTTCCTCATATTGAATTATACTCAGAAGCCATTTGTCTTGGCTGTGAAGTGAAGAAAATACTGAGTTCTTAGGTACAAGAAGGTTTTCATCAGTGGTTATGCCACTGTGCACTACTGCTATGCACTATGACTTACAACAGTAGAGGGAGACCCAAGATGACTTACAACACTATCCTTTGAGGTTTTTTTATTTTGCTTGAGGTGTTTTCAGACAGCTGAATTACTGTGGAAAAGAGTAGATACAGGTGCAGGCCATATAAATCAGTGTTTCAAGCATTTTATTCACTGATTTTGTTCAATTGTGATTATTTCATTGAACTTTTATGGGCATAGTAGGATAGGAATTGTGATCAACAATTTTAAGTATAGTCAATTGAATTGTTTTGAATAACTAGTCTAAGTGCATTGCTACCTTAAAGTCCGAGAGAAAAGTTACCTCTTTGAGATAGGGAGACTTGCATCTCAAAGGCACCTTTGGCTCAGTCAGCTGTGTTGATAGTTACTTGGTGTCACCTGTTCTCTGTTAAAGCTTAACCAGTTTGCTAAACTAACATCTATCTAAACCATTGAAATGTAAAGGCTTATATATTAAAAAGCTAATGCTAACTTCCTTTGTGTCATGTCTTAATTTTTTGCTAGGCAAATGCTAACCACTTTAAAACTTTCTGGTTCCAGAAGTTTCACTGTAGTTTTCACTAACATAAAATACTTTTTTTAATCTTAGTTTTTCTGCAGTGCTGTTGTAAATTAACAACTTTACTCCTTAGCCATAGTACCTGTGAAAGAGCATTTGGCCAACATTCATACAGTTCTACAAAGAAGTTGGTAGACATACGGCTTCTGTAGCACCAATAAGGAGCAAGTGTATGCAGGGAACCGTCTGTGATCTTTGTAGTGCTATTTGCTATGGTATGGAGCCAGCTTGGCCCAAGTCTGAAGGTTGCATTTCTTAAGGGAGCTTTATCCCCGGAAAAAAAATCTTAAACCTGTCAACTTTTAGAGAGAAGAGCCTGTCTTTCAGTTAAGGCTGAAGTGTGTTCTTGGGGTGTATATAGTGTGTGTGCAATAGGAAGATTCTAAAATAACCTGGAAATTTCTTTGCGTTTTCAAGAACAGGAAGACTAGAAATTTGGATCTAAAAGTCAGTACTGTCACGTAGTTAACATCTGTCAAGGGTTTTGTTTAAAATACTATGCTCACATCAAAAGCTTGTGTTAAGAATTTTCCTTTTGAGATTTAGATTTACAGAAAATCTGTGTGAAGCCAGTTTTCATCTTCCTGAGATATGAAAGTATCGGGGCTATCAGCTATTTAGTATATCAGATCACCAGTTAATTTGAAACTCACAAAAATACACTAATGATAACACACAAAGGATGCAGTAGCATACTACAGAAATAAATGAAATGTGCAGAATGTGACTTGGTGGGGAAAGAATAGAAGAAGTCTGGTGCCATAGATTCAGTCCTGTCAAAAAATACTTGCTGCTGTTTCTGTGTACAGGAAGGTTAAATATTTGCTCTTCTGGAGAGATCCTGCATAAACAGTGAGGAGGTAAATGAACTCCTGAATGAGCTATTGGTCTAAAGAGGTTTTGTGGGCTTGTATGCCATCTGGCTTCTTCCGGTCTTGCTCGTGTAGTTTCTAGTTTTGCACAGCCCTGGAGCACATCTTGATCTAGTGATGACTTGGATGCCCCTGGTGTGACTACTTTGAGTTGATTGTTTGAATTGGTTAGTGATGCTGATGAAAAATACCCACCTTCCCTTACATACAAGAGGGAGTGCAGCTTTTGTTAAAGTCTACTGCTAACATATCCATCTGTGAAAGGCATTTTACTAACAGTAGTAGATTACTGATTTATCCCAAGTATACTTACGAATGGTACCTTTTCAATACCCTGTCTCCCACAGTACAAAAGCACAAGCAAAGCACAGGCTTACCTACAGCTGTTGTCCAAAACATTGATATCTCCCTTTTGTCTATGAATGTGCAGTCAGCATCCAGTTTGTTATAAAACTTCATCTTTTTTTTTTTTTTTGAGTGAGGCTTTTGTAAAGGTGAAAAAATAAGGGTTGGCTTTGTACTGCAGATATTTTTTTTTCTGCCATAGAGTAGAAGTCACAGTAATATGGGGGAGTAAATTCTTTCCCAAACCACTAAAGCAACTGCAATTGAGAGCAGCTTTTGCTTATGGCTATCTGTGTGCTATAACCAGTTAATCCCAGTGATGTATATAATTGTTGTGGAAGATGTATTCCAATAACTTTCATAATGTGAAATACCAGCTCACATGATTTGAACATAAATAAGAATATATTTTTTTTAGAAATACACTGGATTTGTGCAGGAAGATGTATTTGATATTATAATGCCTGTTGCACAATATTATAGTGATGTTCTGGCACTTGTATTACTAAGTGAAGCTGAAAGGTATTTACTGTTCTGGAAATAGATTTTACAGAAATCCATTAGATCAAAGCCCAGTGAATTGTTGCTAAGTTTAGAAAGAAAATCTATTTTCCTGCTTGGTCAAAAAAAATCTGTTTAAGAAAACAGAGAAGACTTAGCATCAGCTTTTATTTTCTTCCTATCTTCATATCTTGGGTTTTTAATCTTCCAATCCTAATAAATCAAACCTACAGGCAGTTAATTTGATGGAAATAGGGCTACTATGGTTGTGTCTCCTTGACCAGTTGCCTCACTTTCATCTTAGGTTCTGTATTGTCAACCTCAGTTTATCAGAAGGTTTAAATCCTAAATAGGTAGATACCTGCATATAGTTTTCTGTAGACTTAACTGTTTTTTTTTAAAAAAAGCCATAATGATGTTCTCATATTGTGATTTTTTTTTTTTTTTTGAAGATGCTGAAATACCTGGAAGAATGTATTTCTTGACAGAAGGCATAGCAGTTTAGTTGTTTAAATAGTCCTCAGAAATAAGGGTTTGGGGAATGGGTGTTCTTCAACAAAACATGCCCAGCACTTTTGTGTATCTTTGACCTTTTACCTTTATCTTCTTACTCAAAAGGTCACTGTTCTTCAGAACTTTTAACTTCTTTTGTTTGTAACAGCCACTGTATGTTTGTATCTCCTTAATTATGTGTTTTCATGCATTGCAAAACAAAAATCAATAAATAGCATTTACTTAGAAGATCTCAAAAGGCACAAAGGCAGTGAGGAAAGAATTATCAAGTTAACAGCAAAAGCCTGCTACCTTTACTCCAATTTTCAAACACAATGAAGACCGCCTCAGTGGCTGAATTGAAAATGTGTTATCAGTGTTCAGATTGTTGCATCATTTGGTTCCAAAAATAATCATTTTAAAGTAAAATGGCTGATGCAACTGCTGAGTAGATGCCTCCATGTTATCCAAGCTTGTATTTACAGAAGAAAGGTCTTTATTTCAGATCAAGGAAAGTATTTTCCTTTTAGAGCACATCTTCAGAAACAACAGGCCTTTGTCCTGCAGGCAAGTAGGTACGTACACATTAAATGTTAGCAATGCCCTTTGGTTGCTTGCCTTAGTTATTTTAATAGCTCGGTAATAGTTATGAAGAATGACTTAGTTTTTCTAGTGTTCCATTCAGTATTTTGATTTAACTTTTGAAAATTGTCAGGCTGGAACTTCTCAAAACACAACTTTTGGTTCAAATTGTCAATCTCCCTGCATATGCTGCAGGAGTACTTAGGTGAGTCACCACCCCTGGAGGTATTTAAGAGATGGGTAGATGAGGTGCTTGGGGACATGGTTTAGTGGTGATCAGGCACGGCTGGACACTTAAAGGTCCTTTTCAACCAAGGGATTCTATGACTCTATTGCAATGTCTAAATAAAAGGCATTTCATATTCAAAAAGCATTCTGAAAGCACTGCAGATAACAAAAAAGTTTGGATAGCTGTTTTATGCCTATATATTGCCAAATACAGCTTTTACGTATTTGTAAACCAGCTGTACCTGTCTTGAGGCCAAACAGTATTGTAGACCTCTGGTAGTAGCCAGTGACAGGAACTAAATACTGAATGAATTAGTATTGCGGCTATTAAATATAAATAGTACTAAAATAAATTACTTTATAGTCAATAATAATCTATATTCAGATAGCATTTAGAGATAACTATACTAATTATTGCAGGTACTGCTGTAGGGGAATGGAGGCTTGCGAATCTGATAAATTTAGATATTGACAAGCAGGATTCTCGCTAGAGCGGTGTCTGGTCAACAGCTGCCTCTGTGCACAGTATTCCAGAAACTTTATTATGTAAGCCAAATAACTGTCTTGGAGTAAAATTACTTTTGGTTAAACAGGTCAGTTATAGGACTAGAGTCTTTGCCTGAAACTTTGTATTAAAATGTAGATGAAAGGTATTTGGTGATTGTTGCCATTATCGAACAAAGGATGACAGAAATAAGACCTGTAACTACCTATCCTGTTCATTTCCCCAGTTGCCCATATGTATATGTAATTTCTCCCATATGTGTGCTCTCTTTTACTGTTAGGTCCCACTGGCCTAGTCTAAAGCAATCCACTTAACTCTCCTTGAGCTGTCATTTACGTACAGGTATGATTGTCTTTTAAGCTCATATGAGATATCCCTCACCCTTATGTAGAGTATGAGATTGCTTCAGCTTTGAGTTGCTTAGCTTAATTCCTGGCAGTTTTTATTTTCCATTGGGTTCCTCTTAATATATGTATTTGGACCAAGCTTCTTATTGATTTGGTGCTGTTGCTGGTATATTGATTCACTTGCAGTGGCAGCATGAGTTATTGGCATAAAGTTCATCCTTTTCTCTTGCACAAGTTATAAGCAACATGTTCATCGCTTCATCATGGAGTTGTTTCAGATTCTATGTGTCTGAAACTTAGTACGCTGCTTCCTATTTCTTCAGTTTTTCAAGCTTATTGTACAGCTATGGTACCTGGCTTTTAAAAAGACAAAGTTGAATTTGGGAGGAAGGTTTGAGCAGCATAGTAAAAGTGCCAGAAGAGTTTCCTATGATGTAATCAGAATTCTGCATCCAGAGGTTCATATCTTTTTCCTTTGGTTGTCAAGTGTCTTAGTAAGATTTTCTACTCTAGCATTATATAGGATGAACTGTCATAAAAAACACGCAACCTGCAACCAAACAACCCTACAGCTTGAGTTGAACTGAAAGGAAATACTCTTAAGATGGCTGTTAATAACTCATTTTCTTCCGCTGTAAGATCAGTGAAGCAGTCCTTTAATTTGGTTTATACTACACAGAAGTGTAAAATCAAGTGTGCGAATGAGGGAGGGGAAAGCTCACAGTAGAAGATAAAATTGTTATCCACAGAGCCAGCTGTTCAATAGGTAAAGGACAATATGCTTTTGCATGTTGTAGGAATCAAATTATTAACTACTTACAGGGTAGGATGTTCATCATCAAACTGCACCAAATCAAAGCGGCTGGTTAAAAGAATATACTGGTTTTACCCCAAAAGACTTTGGTGTTGACACTGTATGAGAACTCGCGGGGGGTGATGAGGCGCAAATAAACTGTTATCCAGAGGTGGAAATAATGTGGCTTACTTTCAGCGTATAGGGCTTAAGTTAAGACTTGATCAAACTCTATTTGGATGTAACTCTTAAAAACAGGGATTTTAGGCATCTGACTGCCATCAATATTCAGGAGTAATAGGAAGCTGAATCCGAGTCACCCTCTTTAAATTATCTTGGCCTAATGCTTAAGTGATTATCGTGGTGAATGAATACTATTCATTAATAGTGAAATATGGAATAAAAGTAAAGAATACTACTAAGGTATTTTAAGGGTAATTTAAGGCCATGTATGTAGCACCACATAATGTGCCTAGAGTAGTTAACTATTAGAAGAGGATTTCTAAAGCTATTTTAAATTTTGTCCTATCTGTAGCAAATCACTAGAGATTAAGACTGTTAATGACATTGTTAGTTTTAAAAACCTTTAAATTTAGAATGCCTGTCTTAATGTTTAGGTTGGGGAAGATATACCACGTACCATAATGTATTTCTTGTAATAGGTATATTAAACTTTAGTTGCAATGCCTTGCAAATGTAAAACTTGCTGATGTAGTTACTGGTCTTTAATAGATCATTGACCCGTCAATCAGACTCTGACCATTTCAGAGATAAAAAGCTAGGCTTTCATTGGCTATTATGAATAGAGCACCTTTCCACAAATTAAGAAATGGTGTAATAATTAACAGGTGTAATGGCTATGTGCATTCAGGATTCGGTTATATCTTTATGAGCTTTAGCTCCTGTTATCTTTGGTGTTTGGTTAACCCCCCATCTAGCCACAGATAATTTAACTACAGTAAAATAATTGATTTGTTTTGTGGCAGTGGCATTTTGCTAATATGGTAGAGGTTCTTTTTATTTTGAGATCTGTAACGAGTTGTTCTTTCAGACTTTTTCTTTAAAACAAGGCACAGAACTTCACTCACAAAACTCATTAAATAAGAAATAATACTGTTCTAAAGCAGCATAGCGAAGATTCTTCAAATAATTTTGCATTCAGAGAATCTGTCCAGACGTTTTTCTGATTTATGGACTTAAATGATTATCAGTACTGATAATTCCTGGTAGTGGAGTTTGGTATATTTGACCTAGAAACTTACTTGGAAGTTGCCAAAGCAGGTCATTTGATAGTGGACTCATTAGGTGAATCATAATTCTGCTCTAATCACTGCCTTCCTATTTCCTCTGGTTTTCCCTTATTTAAATTTAAAACTAAAACTCTTGTTTTGCCACAAGGATCTTTTCTTAATGTAAGAAGTCGTCATCCAGTTGAATCTCAGGGATAGAAATAGGAAATAGGTTTTTATGAAGGCCACAAGTATGCCAAGATAACAACTTCGTCTAATTCAGACTCTGCATTTGTGTGTATATATACCGAGAAAAAAGTCTGGGGGCTATTGGGATACATTTAGTTTTAAATGTTGTTGTTTTCATACATTGAAGCTTTTCATTAAAAATAATATAGTAGTGCTTGGACTTAAACAAAGCTAGTTTCTATGGTTTTAATATGAGGAGTAGACCGTATTGCAAACAAACCCCCATACTTGAATAAGATTCTTCAGTGATATTTTTCCTTAAAGTGTCAACTGATTAATTCATTGTTCAACCCTGATTGTGGGAGGAACACTTTGAAATATGATACAGGATATCTCTGGAAGTAGAATGAAACACAGCTGCATTTCTACGTTCTTAAACTCTTAAGCTGAACTTCAAATATGGAAAAGGTATGTTTAGCCTATGACATAGTTATCTAAAAGGTTTCCTTTCATACAGTCTTCTAGTTTTAATCTATAAAGTGCAAAACTTTGCTCTGTATGTGAAGCCCTGCCTTATATTTACATGAAGTAGTCTAGGACACTTGACAGGTTTTTAATTTTGAGTACTTTACACTATGGCATCTTAAGCACCAACTTTTTGGAGTACAAAATCTCTAAAAGATCTTACAACTCCCGGTTGTAAGCTGACCTCTAAAGGTACTGTTCTAATGGTCTCATCTATTTAGCAACCAAATTGCCCTTCCAGTGTTGTCAGAACTCCTCAAGAACTGAAGCATTCAATGGACTCATTTACAGTATAGTTGAATCTCAGTTTTTTCTTATAAGACTGAACTCTGTTATAAGCTTATTCTAATGGTATAAAAAACAGGTAAGCAAATTATTTTGTCCTGAACATATTTTATTTCACATAGGATTCCTGTCTCTCTGAAATGTGAGTTACAAATGCTTGAGAATTTTTCCACAAGACAGTAAGACCGGAATAAGAGGGTATCTTATACCTGTGACGGGTTAATATCCAGCCCTTGTAGAAGGAGGTAAAGATTGAAGTGAAAGAGCTGCTCGCTGTACCAAAGTCCAGCTTGGAAATGACTATTTCATTACTCTCTGCAAGGTATGTAAGTTCTTTAGAAATGGCATGGACTTGTGTCAGAATTCTGCTGTTCAACCTCTTTTGTATTCTAGCACGTATGTGGAAGAAGTCTTTTGTAATTTGTTTGAACCTTTTATTCACTTGAGCCTCCTTATTAAGAGACACTTATATCATTATACTACAGACTACTTAAGAAAGCTCCCCATCTGTAATGAGTGTGACAAGGTAATAACATGAAAAAAAGCTACCAGTAGACTTAAACACTTTGAAATGAAAGAAATGATTTTATCTCATCAGTTAGGTTACACTTCTAAAGCTCATATAAAGTAGGGGTAATGTTTTTTGTTTGTCATAGGGGATGCATTACTGAAGTTTTTACATCATGTATAGAGCAACCTTTTAACTACAGAACTTAACGTCACTACTTTAGGGATTCAATCTTGCTCTCGCTTTTCTTTCTCTGTCCCTTCTTACCCAATCCATTATTTTAGTGTTGAACTGTAAATTCTGTCTCTTTGGTTATTTGTATTTTACCATTCCTTAATTATATTACATAAAACTTCCACAAGTATGGGCATTGTCCCTTAAAAGTTGCTTTCTTATGAGCCTAAATTTAAACGTACAACTGCAGAAGTTTGAGTATTTCAGTCTTAAGAGTTTTGTTTTGCAGTGAGCATAACTGATACCAGTTCGTATGTTTTGTAGCTGCTTTTTATTATGGCATGATATATCTAACTTTAGGTGTCTTATATTATAGGTGTAAGTGGAAAACCAATATAAGAGATCAGTGTTCCAGGATGTCTATAGTTTTTCTGTGCTACTATGAGCTTTATGAATGTGCAGATTTATTGACCCCTAGTGGGTTGTTAGGAAAATGACTGTTAATTTCATAACTACTAAATGAAAAACTGATTTTTTTCAATGCTCTTTCTTCTGTTTGCAGCTGGATTACTCTTGAATTTCTCTGGTGCTTTGTTTCCCAACTCTGCAGAATTGCCTATTGCAACAACATCTGTTAACAGTACTCCCAAAACTTGTAGCTCAGTGTCTGCATTTTAATGAATACTTGCAGCTGTAGCTGAGTATTAAAAATATAGTGGAGCAGAAATTTTTTTTTAAAAAGGGTCTTTTGTTTTGTGCCGTGTAAGGTGGGCTTATTTTTAATTATCTAGAAAAGCTAGAAGCTTCTTGGGTAGTATGATCTGTGTAAATTAATTAAAGCACATTTTAAATCTGCTCAAGTTTCACTGACCTCTTAGTGCTTATTAAATAATTATAATTTATTAGTAATATCCTGAAACCTTCCATTTCATAAAATAATCAATGTGGTATTTTTATACTAAAGT
>KL260302.1:19262-50547 GCA_000699545.1 Podiceps cristatus
CAATTTTTAAAACTAATTTTAAATAACTTAAAACTAAATAATTAAAAATACTAAATTGTAGTTTTCTGGAAGATTAAATTCTCTTGACCATGCTGTGGAAGTTTCTTACATGTATTCACATGAATTAAAACGAAGTACTGAATAGATAATTCACAATTGACTTTTAATTAGTAATAATAAATTAAGTCTGCCCAACAATTAAATTTAAATTGAACTTCACTATAATTCTGCATCTATGTGTTTCTGAGTATTAGAATCAGAAATTAACCCCTACTGTAAATTGATTTTTCTATGCGTTTGACACAACAAATAACTTTACTATTTAAAGTATATAAAATTAAACTTATGAAATAAAATAAAGTGGTGTTTTTACCAGCTAAATTATGAAATAGTCCTTTGAATTCTAGGTATTTAATTTTTAAAAGTCCAAATATAATTTTTTGCATTTACTACTATTTAGTGTTGTGCTTATTGCATAAACAACATTGTTTTAAAGTCAAACTTACACAGCAATCAAACATGTCAAAAAGACCTCAAATTCATATTTTTGTGGGGGCACCAAGTATTCCAAGCCTGCTGGAGGTGTCAGAGAAAAGTAGTCCAGCACCTGCTGCTGAAAGATGGAGAGAATTCTGCTATTTGTGTGATACACGTAGTCTTTTTTCGGAAGAAGTCAGAGGTGCTGACCACGTAATGTTTCGGGCAGAGAACTCTGTCACAGCAGTTCCTACAACTGATGACAGCTCTCAGCAGTCTGAACAGCGGAGGTTAACGGTAGCCAAAGAGTATTTGACATCTCTTGTACCTGGGGCAGTAACTTGTACCAGCACACCTAAAATGATGGAAAGTTTCACTTATTCCGATTATCAAATACCTAAAGATAGATGCAAACATGCAAATGTAAATCAGCCTGCAGGTCAACGCCTTCCTCAAAAATTTGCAGAATCGGCAAGACAGGATAAACAATTGCATGGCTGTTGTTCAGACCTCACTGAAAGAAAAGCCAGTCACTTCGAAGTTCACAGCTCTGACATTTCTGATTTGGTTGCCAGTACTGAGCAGATTAGCATACACCTAAGGCCTGTGGGACAAGGTGTTCAGTCAGATCATGGAAGTGATTACCGTGAACCTCTAAGTCAATATCTGGATATGTTTTTCTCCCAAAATCAAGAGTCAAAACCAGAAAGAGGACCAGGTGATTGTTCAGACCTTGCAGTGTCAACCGATACTGAATTTCATAGTATAATGACTTCAAGTCAGATGGCTGTTTTGACATGGGATCAGAACGAGATGCAGAAGAGAGTTATAAAACTATCGGAAACCAAAGCAGGCAAAAAACCTGAAGAAAAGGAATACGATCATTTGCAATTTGATTCTGGTGTTGGAACATGTCTTAATGTGGCTGAAAATGAATATAAGGAAGAGTATACAAGTTCCCTTGAACTTTTCTGTTCTGAGGGTGGTGGAAAAAATATTTGCTTTGAAGCTACAAAACAAGAAGGAAGTGCTCAGGAAAATACAGGCAAGCCTCAAGGACTTAATGTTCCTAATGAAATCCGTATTGAACCATTGAGCTCAGGAATATTATGCTCTCAGGTAGACAGTTCTCATAAGGGCTCTTCTAAAAGAGCACGCAAGTGTGACGATTCCTTTCATGTCATTCAGTCAGCGTTTAAAAGACAGCTGGAATCAAAGAGAGCTAAACTGAATTCTTCTGCTCATCCTGGGATGAGAGTGGATCAAGAGAGGATGACAGAGTTCAAAAAACTTCAAAAGAAACCTACACCACTTAAGGATTGCTGCTGCAAAAATCAAAAGTACAATGTTTTGGTCACAATAGTACATCCTTGTCATATTAAAGAAATACAGGTGAAGAACAGACCAAAATCTTCATGTAAAGTTCCTGTAGCAACCATTGTAGTGATTGACCAGTCAGAAATTGAGAGAAAGGTGGTGCTCTGGCATGGTGCTGCATTCTGGTCACTCACCGTGTTTCCTGGGGATGTTGTACAGCTGACAGGTGAGAATTCCTTTATTTGCATTTTTAAAATGTGGATCTTAAGTGCCCTTTTAAAGTAAAACAATGTAACCAGTAATTTGGAACTATGGCTAAGAGTTTGTATCTTCCTTGCATCCCTTACATCGCTCAACATCCCTTTGAATTCTCGGTCATCCTGCCAGTGGAACATCAATTGTCCCATAGAAGTTTTCCCATCTCTTAGGTTTAGTCTTTGATCTGAGGCACAGCGGTGCATTGACACTACAGCAGTGCCATAGGTAGTCAGGGGTGGTCTGCAACTTGTTGGTGTTTTAAGATAGTTGTTCCTGAAAGGTCAAAATGCTACCGTAAACAAGATGTGCTAGTTTACAGACCTCTTAATTCTCCGCTGTTGGACCAGCAGGTGGACCGGAAAATTGTGATATTAATGTTCAGTCTCAGGATGAGAAATACTTTTCCTTCTGGGAAGAACTTCGTAGCTTAGCACTAGCATCTCGAGGTGGATCGTGTTGTGAATTAGTAGCTGACATAGACTGAAGAAATACACGCTACTGTTTGTAGATCAGTCTTCATAATATGTCAGCTAATAAAGAATGATACATCATAGGTGTACCTTTAATACCTAATAGGTGCAAACCCCTCCATCTTTAAGAGAACATGTCATGCAGGAGAACGCGGTACTATGAATACAATATTGCACCTATTTTAGGGCTGGAGTTGACTGGAACTTGATAACGATCTGGCCTTTTAGGTTTTGCAATATGCAAAAAATTACACAATATAAAACTGTTTGAATACTTCTACAGTTTAAGATGCCTGTTTCTCTTAAGAGAGTTCTTTAAATGCTTATAGGTAGAAGTAAAGGTAGATATTCTAAAGATTGTAGATGTGCTGGGCTTTTTCTTTTCTACTTAGATATTCTAACTTGAAATACATCAAAAGTGTTTCTGGGTAAGCCTAGTACTTCTCATTCTGGAATGTTGAACAATAATTTACCCAATACAGTCACCCACTTTGCTTATACAGTACCTGCTATGAGCCTATTGAATATTTTGTATAAATTAAATTGTAAATGGTATTGGTCGATTAAAAAAAATCACTTTATTTCCAAGTAATCCCTTTCAAACTCTTTCACACCTATACATGTGATGGTTCTGTAGTCAAGAAAAGTCTGATATGCATCACTATTGTTGCTAAGGTTGCTTTTATCTTGCAGATTTAGTAATGTATGAGAATCTTTGGTGTGGAGAAATCATGCTGCAATCTACATTTACCAGTCAGTTACTGAATTTGGGGAACTGCTCAGCTCTCAATCCGGAAGAATGTAAGATTATAGTGCATAAGTTTCAAAAAAAAAAAAAAAAAGTAAAATAGCTATTGAAAAGCACTCTGTTGGCAATGCCTCATAGACAGGATAAAATGGAAATATGAGCAACTGAGAGGTACAAAACACTATAGGAAAGCATGGCAGGAACACCCATGGACAGGATGTGGACATGATGACATCAGACAGATGTGTGGAGTTTGTGGCAAAGTTGAGTGGTTACCACTGAAAACTCTGAAAAACTTAATTTTTTTGAGCTTAGGTTAAGAAACAGCAGTTATCCCAGGACTCAATCATAAGATGTCTGAGGTTTCATGAGGATGAAATTTTTTGCAAAAGTTTGAGGCTTAAAGAGTAAGTAGATACATTCAGGGAAAGTAAATCATTGCTGGCTATTAAGCACAAAGTTTTTAAAGATACCTGAGCCATGGAGGGTTGGATACTAAGGGGAAAATGCAGTGGAAGTATCACCATGAACTTGGTTTTTTCTTACCGTCTTCCTCATGTCCATTATTGCCAGGTACTTAAGGCAGGTTCTGGGGTAAATGATCAAGAATGGCCATTCTTCTTATCAAGCTATGATACAAGATTGCTTTCCCATTTTTGGTGCAATTTAAAATATTGTACTTAACTTTGGGATGCTCTCAAAGGAGGCAGATGAAGTACAGTTTAACTTTGGGTCAAGTGTTGTGAGAATTTCTTGCCTTGGAATTAATTGTGAAATTGTTTTGGTTTGGTCATTGTAAATGTGTACCAACTGATAAATCTTATACTTCTAAGCTTAAAAGAAGTGTCCCTTTGTGTTTGTTTTTTTTTTTTTTTTTTTTTTCCACATAAGTTTATCCTATAGTGGATGGTGGTGTTCTCCATGGTTTACTGGCTTACATATCATCATCATTTCCACACTTCAGAGACATTCCACGAAGACAAGTGCAGAGACTGGATAGTGTTCAGTATATGCAGCTAGACCAGCTTCAGCCAAATACATTGGTTCACTGCATCTTGAAAATTATTGACATTGTCATATTAACAGGTAAGTTCAGGCACCAGACTTCAACTTC
Organism: Podiceps cristatus; assembly: GCA_000699545.1. Taxonomy (NCBI): domain Eukaryota; kingdom Metazoa; phylum Chordata; class Aves; order Podicipediformes; family Podicipedidae; genus Podiceps; species Podiceps cristatus. The sequence goes on from KL260302.1 coordinate 23,647, forward strand.
CAGAACTTCAACAGTAGGTGAAACTTAAATGGTAGTTTTGCAAGGCAATTCTGCTTGTTTCCCATTCCATACACCAGTGTTCAACATAAGTCACAGGTAAATCCTTTGTAATGATCCAGTCGTAGGGGCCATAGGAGTTAGGAAGGAAATAATGACTGTAGTCAGCTGCTGAAAGGAGGTTACTGCGCACTAGCGCTGATCAATAGCATACGTGCCCGTGGGAGAAGCACGCAGGCAGTGAGTGCTGATAGTCAGTGTTCCTGCTAACTGAGGAACTGGTGTCTTTTCACTAAGGGATGAGCGCTCACCACAGACTGCAGTTACTCATGTACTGACTTGTCAGTGAGATGGCTTGAGCATCTTCACAGCTCCAAATAGTGTGGTACCTGATCCTCGATAAAATGGAGAACTGGAGAGATGCGGGTATGAAGTATAGTTGTTGGGAGGTGGAATGGCAGCAGAAATATCTTGGATATGAGCAATGTGGGCTCGAAATCCTTTTCGGCTAAGACAGGTGTGTATAACAGTGCTGTAGAGAGGGAGGAGTAGAGAGGTGTAGAGATACTGCAGTTACGGTGGAGAAACATACTTGTTTCTTAATGGCTCTTGAAATTTGAGGTACATTCTTGCTGTAGACTGCTGCTTGAGAAAGGGTGCTGGTTTATGAAAATGTCAGGTGGGACAGTCAAGCTTTTCTAATTCAAAGCTCGCCTGCCAACCATCTTCCTGTCATTAAAGGAAAATTTGATTGCACTGTAAATCATGTGTTTTTCGGAATGAGGTAAGTTATTGATTATTTTAATCTACTCTTTTAGGATTTGCTTGCCTTACTTTATAATGGAACTGTGTTGCTCTTGTGTTTTATTTGGAACATTTCTTGTTTGTTTCTCTTTATTTTTCCCACTTATAATAGATTTTTAGAGATAAGCATTCCTGGTTTCTTAAATATGTGCAATATTTCTTTATAATAATCCTTACTTGTGTGCCTTTTTGTACAAGTTCTTGATTTTTAACACTGGAAAATGCACAGTCTGAAACTACTGAGATGTCTTACTGTGATACTCCTCTGTTGTGCCTATGTGGAAGAAATAGAACTACCTCATTAATACAATTTGTTTTGGAAATCTGAGTTTCCTGTAGATTTCATTATAAAGACTCCTCCCCAAAAAAATCATGGTCAACTGGTCCATGTACTGGTTTTTTGTTTATTCTTCTGTCACACATTTCTTCTAATGGTAAATGCAGTTATTTCAGGATTCCTTTTGCTTCAGCAATTTTCCATGTTGAAGTTGATGATTTATTTCCATTTCTTCATAATCAGGCCTTACAGCTGCTTCCTAGCAGCTTCTCCACCTTCTGAAATGAACAAAACCAAATTGTCTTGGGGCATTCTCAGTATTTCATGCAGTCCCTTGCCATGTTTTTTAACACACTTTGGGCAGCTGAAGACCACTGTTCCTACCTGGAAAAGGAGTCTTCCTCTCTTTTCAAACTGTTCTGATTTAACTCTTCTTTACAGTACTAATGTTTCTCAGTGCTTGACTTCAAGCTTTGCACATAAATTTTATCATATTGCTCTATCATCTTGTATTAGTGCTTATATTCGAGAGTCAGATTTTTACCTACACTGTCAATATCATGTTTATTCATTATAATGGAGACTTTTGAAGATAGAAATCATCATAATTTATTATTGTACATAAATCTCAGAGCTGTTAGATATTTGAAGCAAGAGTTCTTGTTCAAAAATTACTTGTTTAAGAAACATAATATAGTTTTAGTGTGGGACTGAAACTTCCAGGCAGTATCCTCAACAGTCCTGTAGAGATCTTAATAGTTTCGATTTATATATACTGTTACTAGTCCTCCTAGTGTGCTTGTACATGACTATAGTTTTCTCTTATGTGAAAACTTGTAGAGAAATGTTTCTTTCAGTGTATTCCACACAAGTTACAGGAACTTTAACTTTCAATTATGACAGTCTGTTGCTGAGAGGTTGAGTACAATTTCTTTCCGGTTATACCAGTCAGGATGAGTTGCAGCTGCAAGATGCTCAGACACCTACTGTTTCAAAGGGAGGTATCCAGTTGCTGAGTGTTTAGGTGGAGAAAGGTAAATCAATATGTTTATGTATACCTGCAAACTAGGTTAATGTTGCTGAAGAAATCTGATTGCTTTCATTCTGTCCCGAAGAAATTGTAGGTGTATTCGTGCTTGCTTGTACCATACAACAGCAGCATGATTTCATCTTAATATTGAAGCATTGGGCATTGGTTTCTGTGTCTGTATGCTTTTCTACTGTACAAGTAATAGTTTCAAACTTTTTCAGAATCTGTGTACAGCTACAGAGGTGGCACCCAAAGAAAAATTATTCTAACAGTAGAACAGAAGAGAGAGCGACACTATAGGATGGTGCTGTGGGGAGCAGGGGCTGCCTGGTGCCCTCAACTTCAAAGGAAAAAAGGTAAAGTCCTTGTACCTTTGGCTGTAAAAGGATTTTTGTGATGCTATTTAATACCTTTAAAATGCTCAGCTGGTAACGTTTTTCCATTCAGCCTTTAAATACTCCCCTCGGAAGGGTGACATTTGCTACCAATGTTAACATGTCTCCTCTGTTTAGAAGCAGTGCCATCAGCAACAGAATTTGAATGCACTCACTTTAGAAGACTGAGAAAGCATGAGTACTTAGAAACTTGAATCTAGACAGAAGACACACTGGTACCTAGTTATGTAACGATAAAAAAAAGAATTTGAGTATTAACTATGTTATCAGTTTTGGTGTGTCTTTATCGTTGCCGGGTTTAGCATGAATTGCTGGCATGTTTCTTACTTCTGATTTTCATTCTTTGCTTTTTACATTACTACAGGGTTGGGCTTGATATCCTAATGATCTCTATATCAAATCTAGCTGCAGCTAACTAAAAGCATCTCTTGCAAGAATTACATAGCCTGTGTATTAGCAGTGACTATGTCCAAATTTTGTTTTATTCCTGGCTTTGTTAAATTGATAACTTAAGAGTTGGTATTTCTCATCAATGGATACGCTTAGGAAGTAAATGCTACATTACTTCAAGCGCTGAATATGCCTAAGACAGTTTTCAGATAGCACAAAATAAAACCCAGAAAGGTTAAACAACCTCATAGTGAACCTTTACCTATTAAATGTAGACATTCTGAATTCTGCCACTTCAATTTATAAGTAATCTTCACTTCTAGAAATCATTTAACTGCAAGGCCTACCTCTTAAACTACTTGAGATGGTCCAATTTAAGCATAAACTGATTAACTTTACTACGTAATACCTACATGGCTCTTACTTTTTGTGAATGCTTCATCGTGAGCAGGTATTTACAGCCAATTCTCCTTTCTCATTTACCAAAGGGGGTACACTCTCTTTGGCCTGTCTCTTCTGGCCGATGTACCTGTAAAACCCCTTCTTGTTGTTCTTAACGTCCCTCGCCAAGTTCAATTCCATCTGCGCCTTGGCTTTCCTGATCCCATCTCTGCAATTCCGGACAGCATCCCTGTAGTCTTTCCAGGTGACAGTCCCTTGTTTCCAGAGCTTGTACTTGCCTTTCTTGTCCCTCAGTTTAGCCAGCAGGTCCTTGCCTAGCCATGCTGGCTTCCTGCCTCTCCTGCCCACTTTCTTCTTCAGAGGGACGGAGAGCTCTTGAGCTCTCAGAAAGGCATCCTTAAAGAGTAGCCAGCCTTCCTCTGCAGTTCTGTCTCTGAAGACCACCTCCCAGGAGATCTCGGCCAGCAATTCCTTAAACTGCCCAAAGTTTGCTCTCCTGAAGTTCAGGGTCCTGATCCCACTCTTTACCAGGCCTGCGTTCCTCAAGATCAGTAAGACAGCCAAAAGATAAATTAACAAGGTACTAAAGCATATTCAACACAACAGCTAAATAGTGAGTTACAGGAAGAGCACGATGTCCATCCTTGCTAGGAGCACAGCTGTGGTATCTGTTTACTGGTTGTACTAGCAGATCAGAAACCTCAGTCTAGTAGAGGAAGGTATGGACACTTTTAAACTGTCTACATACTTAAAGTGTGTAAGACTGCAGTTCAAGCGCATCTAAAAATTGTTGCCAGTAAGTTAAGTTTATTTTTCATCTCTTCCTAAAAATCAGCCCACGCTTCCAGCATACAGTCATCAGGCATTGTGTTCGTGCTTTCTGCTCATCTGGTTTTGATTACCAAAAGATTTATTTTATTAAATACATTTCTATAACCTTGATCATAGTTTACTCATGTATTGTGATCAGTTCTCTCATTAACAGGGGAGTGTTGAAGATTTGAATAATAGGTTAAATTCAGATATCAACCAAATCTTGTTCCCTAGTTAGACTATGTCCTCTGCTTCCATATATCCCCTCTTGCCAAGTGCCCGTTTGTTTCCTCCTGTTTAGATTTTCCCTCAGTGTTGCTGTAGTGTTACTGCCTGAATCTTGCTTTGGACTGGCACATACTCAGTTCTGGGGGGCTGCGAGATCTCTAGTCAGGTATGAGGTGCATGAAACTACGCTGATGCTCAGAGAAGTGTTTCTGGAGTATTTTACTGTAAAACATTGCATCTGAGAACTGTTTTTTCAGGTGTTTGCAACTTTAGCAAGTTACCACCAAAAATCAGACTAAACCAAAATATAGAAATACTAAAACATGCTAATAAAACGCTTATATAGACACTTGAATATACTAAAAAAGAAATCTGTATCTTTTCTAATCTGATTTCCAAAAATAATTATTTTGGCAGTAACTTTCAGCTTAAGCAAACACAGGGAAGAAATAACAGCTTAAATGGTTATTAGACTTGATTATAGAATCATAGAATTGTCAAGGTTGGAAAAGACCCTTAAGGTCATCGAGTCCAACCGTTAACCCATCACTGCCAAGTCCATCTATACCATGCCCTCAAGCACCACATCTATCCGTTCTTTAAATGCCTAAATTTAAACACCTAAATTAGTACGTGAATACTGGATTCTTATAACAAGGTGAAGGACTTTTATGTAATCTACATTTTTAAAATATTTTTCTTTATTATGGAGTCAAGTGGAAGATGGAAAATGAATTAATACTTTTAAATTGCAGCGTTTTGGAGTTGAAGATTAAAGAACAGGGACATATTAAAGATGGAAGTTGATTAATAACATTATTTTTTTCTTTTAGACATTGCCAACTTTTCCTTATTAGAGCTGACAAGAAATTTCAGACTGATTTCTTTTCAAAAAGTTAAGTTGTCTTGAAAGCTCAATTCAGTTTGAGTGGATTGAAAGCATTTTTCTGTTATGGGAGGACTCATGCAAAGTTTATAGGAAAAGGCACCCTGCATGTCATCAGACTTGAAATTAAGTTGCCAGAGCTGACCAATATACAAATGTCTTTCTGATTTGTTTCTCAGTCTTGTAAGTGATCTTGGCTTTCTATGATTTAACCAAGGTCTAGAAAGTAAACTCTTCTGTTTGCTTTGTTCTGTAGATCACATATGGGACTTTAAATACCTCCTGGTGCAACATAGTTCTGTCTCAGGTGACTTTGAACTGCACACAACTCCATGGTCATCCTATGAGTGCTTGTTTGATGATGACAAAAGGGCAATTGAATTTAAAGAAAAGTTTCAGAAAAGCAAAACATCCCTCATGCAGGTGACAAAGCTTTCGGAACATTTGGAGGAAAAATGCTCAGGTAAAGCTGTTATCCATAGCTCTGTCTCTTGTGCAGTGCATAACTAAGCAAAATAGATGCTCTATTGATGAAGGAAAATGCCTTTTTTTTTAAGTTAGCACAGTTCTAGGAGTCTGAATTTATTTTGGAGGCTGCTGCTCAGTACCCAGCCAAACTGAATGCAGCCTTCATTCAGTGAGCCCAGAGGTGAGACAGGTGTGACGTGTGGTACTGTGCAAAGGGAGCTTTGGAGCACAGGGAGAAATGCTGCCTGTTGTTGTCCACACCACCCAGTCTAGTAATGACGTGATTAATCACTTGACAGTTTGAATAGTATTTCTACAAAACTGGAATTCTCTAAAGCAAGAGTACAATAGCTACTGCTACACAGTTACCGCCTCCCGGATGGACCTTAGACGATTGCTAAGGTTGGTGTTAAACATTAAGTAACTAAAGTTGGTATTGCAGCATTTAACTCTAGTTTATGTCTAAATAGTGGAAAGCTAAGTTTGTTAAAGCTGTGCTTTTTGGTGTCTCTGAATTAGTGTGGAAGAAAAGCAATTGGAAGTTATTTGCACAATTGTCATCTCTTGATCTCATGTTCAGGCTCTTCTATATTGGCATGTACCACGATAGTACCTAAAAATGTAGTCATTCTGTACATTTTTAAATAATAAACCACAATGACTTTTCACTGCAAAAATCTCTAAAAATATGAGCATGTGCTACTAAAATAAAAAATTCACAAGGTTTTATTGATAATGATTTTAGTTTTGCATCGGATGTAACCCTTGTTTTTTGCTTTCAGTTATAAATAAAACTGAATTGCGGATTTGTTTGAAATTGTTATTTTTGTAGGAGTGATTCAAGTGAAAGCCCGTATCTTAGAACTGAAGTTTACCATTTCAAGTGGTCAATACAGGCAACTCATCTTCCATGCTGACACTTCACTGGAGTGTGTTTTGGCTTCTCTGCCTATGATTACGTATTCAGGTTGTGCTAAATGTGGTTTGGAACTACAGGCAGATGAGAACATGATCTACAAGCAATGTATTAGATGTTTGCCATACAACAAAGTAAAAAAATTCTACAGGTAAACAAAATAAAACTAAACTGTGTGCTTTTAGGGAAGTAAACTACAACTTTCTCCATTTTAATTTCCCTTATATATGAAATTCTATATTTATGGTGTGGTTAGCAATTCCTGTTTTCCTAAGAAATTTTCAAGGAGCTGTGCTTGAATTGCTTTATCATATTGCCATGATTCATAGGTGATATGTTTTGTTTAAATTTTTAACTTTTTAATTTCCTTGAATAGTAAATCATGCAGTAAAATGCAGTTTACCCAGTACTGTGTCTGTGAGCTAAGACGGAGTAAAAGCTTGAGGAGCAAAGAAAAACTCCTTGAGTGTCTTGCTTTGACCTAAGTTAGAAATCGTGTGAATGCACAACTGTATTTTTAAACTGAATAATCAATTTTAGCCTTGAAGAAATAATATTAACAGGTTTTCAATATTCTCGTCGAGAGCAGAGATACTGAATTATCAGCAGGTGGCGCTGAGAGACAAGATTTATGTGCACGGTTACTTGGAGGAAATAAACAGATCCAGTTGATGTAGGAACATCATTAACCAATTGTTCAATTCTTAAATATATCTTGGGCTTTTGAAATGTAAGTATCATAGCGACTTGAAAGATGTGTAGATAGAGCAGGTTGAGACTATCATAGACGCAACAGAATTCTATAATATGTAAATTTTCCACCAAAATTCTAAAATTATTCCTAAACTATTTCATAGTGAGTTTAATGAATCATTGCATACCCAATAGTTTCTTACGTGGCTTTGATTTAAACGCTAGGATCCCATTTCTCTAACAAGATAGTGACTTAGTCTTTTTTCCTCTATGCAAAATAGTCTTGCATCTGTTAAGTTTATATGCTATTTATTTTCCTATGATGGAGGAGTAAGTGCAAGGAGTTTTTTCTTAACTGAAAAGGTTCCCCCTCTCTTTCATAAGATTATGACCTCTCATATGGTCCTGAAGGACCTCAATTTACACTATCACAAAAGACGATAAAAAAATGGTATTTTCAATGTTTGTATTCTCAGCATGTGAACACATCTTGGTATGAAACTGAAATGCACCACTTCTTCAAAGAAAAGTCTGTCATTTTTGAACTGAAATTCTGCTCTGATTAGTTTAAGAATGCATCTCCTTGATAGTATTTCCAGATTCTGCATTAACTTAATACATTTATAACTTACAATAACTTAATACATTTACATCTTAACAGGAGGAAAAAAAAAAAAACTGTATCTCTTGTTAAAGAAATATCTTGTTAAAATGAAGTCAACTTATTAACTAAATATGCTGCCCTAGAATTATTGTGCTACTCAACTCGATATGTCAGTGGTTTGTGTTAGTCTTGATTATAAAACTGTATGCACAGCTATTAGAAAACTAAATTTTTTCTGTAGTTTGGTAATTCATGTCCCCTTACCTCAGCTGGGTTTTAGTCTGACAATATAAGGAGGTAGTGAGGTCAGTATGCTCTTTCTAGCAATGCAATAGCTACCAGCATCAGTTTGGGAGTAAAATCTGCATATTGTTTTCTACATAGTATGAGTAAATATAGTAACTTATTAACATAGATTTTTATTTTTTTTACTTTAAGAGTGAATATTTAAGATATGACATAGACACTATGATAGGAGAACAGGTATTATGATAGGATCTTGGTATGTGAGACTTAGCCTTGAAACCCTGGGCTTCCCTACTGTAGGTCTGAAGTGGTCCCCTATTATCTTTTTCCTTTGAAATGTAGGAGCCCAGTTTTGTTAATCGGCTGCGATGAATCTCATCTGTTCCTTTGGGTGCTGAGGACACAAGCTTTAGATGCATGTATATATGCTTAGACAGTTTTCTTTTTTTCCCGAATTAGAAGCCTGGAACGCTAACAGTAGCAGTAATAATGAGGCAGAAGATCCTAGAAACTTAATTGCTGTCATATAATGTGTGTAAATATTTCCATATTCTCTTTGAGCTAGGACAATATGAATATCAAGCTAGAAGAAATCATAATAACTAAACCAAGGAAAAATAGTTTGTATTTTAGCACTCACCTCCTAGATTTCAGGTATTGTAGATCCTTGTTTCTTATATTTGCTTTGCCCAAAATTTCTATTTCCTAGTATCTTTTCCCTGGAATCTGGTATGATGGTAGTGTTCCCTTCAGATAATTAATTTTTTAGTCTCTGCCAATGAGTGTGTCATTTGAAAAGGTGAACATTTTTAACAGTAGCAGTCATGAGATAAGAGATTCTTACGTACTTTTCCTCAACAGAGATTGAATCTAACCCTTCTGTACTAGAAAAGCCCATTTCCCTCGCATGCTTCCCCAGCTTTGGAGGTACTGAAGACTATTTATTTACTTAGCAACCTCTAAGGAATATTTTGATAGAACTATGTATGCCTTTAGTGAAATTTAGTTATATCCTTAAAATGTGTTTCTAACTGTTACGATGATTTAAATCCACCATATTAAAACCAGTGGTATCTAAGGAATAAAGTTAATCACAAAATTGCATTTTCTGTGGTGCTAGTGAAAGATGAACAATGGTAGGCTCTGTTTTGAAGGCTGTTTAATTTTCACACCGTGATGGTTGTGCTTGTTGAAGTAAGAAAGATTATGTGAAAGAAGATTTAGATGACCTTGAAAACAGACTATGAACTGAGAAACAGGTAGCCAGCATATAATAACCAGGATTGAAGCAAAATTAATCTTTCCTAATGCATCACTTGGTTTGTGAGTTACATCTGTAGATCACATTTGCCTATGGTTTTGAAAGCTTTAAATTTTGCAACATCTTATTACATTTCCCTGCAAACATATATAAGTTAATTATACTGTTGCCAAAATGTTAATTTAGTATTTCTGGAAGTCAATTTTCATGTATTTCTACATAAATTTTCTAAACCAAAATGTGTCTTCAGAGATAAAATAGCAATTGCCCAGAATTATTTGGGAAGCTGAGCATGTAAGTGTACTATTCTTATGCTTTCTCATGAAGGGAGCCAGCAGTCTTTAATGACTACAACTAGTTTGGGCCTTGGCTTTTGTCTAAACCAACAGATTTGAAATAATCCCACAGATAATCAGACATGGAGTTCTCTTATCTCTTTTGATCATTTCACTTAAGATTATGAAATTTAGCAGGAGCTTTTAGATTAACAGATGGCGAGTCAAATGACTTGCCTGCTGGGAAAGTAGCATATTTGCAGTCATTTGCCTTTGTGCCTCACAGGCATTCAAATTAGTGCTGTTTAGGTATATTCTGCATCATGCTAACTAAATTAATCTGTTAACAACACTATCCAACTGTCAATATACTGATGTACTGGCTGACTGCCCTATTTGACAGTGCAGTTCTGCTAGTCTCTCACAATGACTGCCCTTCTTGCATTTCTGCTGTCTCTGCCGTGATCCTGTTGGGAGCATCTCCCATTGAAAAGTTCTGCACTGAAGACGGTTGAGCCTTACTTTATTACTTTTATTTCAATATACTGTTTTGGTACCATTCCAATATGGCAATAACCAGGATTTACATTGTTGTGATATGTTGTGATGTTTACTGTTGTAGTTTACCGATTTGTAGTTTAGTTGATGTTTGCTGTTGTGGGATGGTCAGGCTATGAGCGTTGCATCCTGCTTTGATCAGAGCAGATATCCTAAAAAAGTGTGAGGATCGTGATGGTGCGGATGTTGCAGGTCCAATTGTAAATAGTCTCAGGGCAGTCATAGAACTGAGTAGAGGCTGCATCAGCTGTATAAACAAGAAAGCTAAAATCACTCAGAAGCTTGAAAGCAAGCAGAAACTACCTGTTCATTGTTATAGAGGACCACTAAGGGATCATCATCTCACAGAAGCATAGCAAAAACCACGAGCAAAGGCTTTGTTAGGGGAACAATAAAAAAGGCAGGGCATCAATGACGGATTGGAAAGATGACAAACAGTAATATAGGGAATACCATTACTAAGAAAGGATAACTTCTTACCAGTTGCTTGTCATCCACTGTATCACCTTTGAATCATATTAAAGAGCAAAATTTGAAGACTGGTGCTTGTGGGACAGCAGTCCCTAACCAGGTTCACTTCAGACCTAACAGGAATACTATAGACCATATCCCATGTAGAAAATGATTTCCAAGTAGAAATCCCTCTTCCTGTTTAGTAGTATGTGAAACCGTTTGGTGTTTGTCGTAGTACTAGAGATATTATCTTGGTATTATGTAGTGGCTATGAAGCGGTGTATGAAGACAGACAACATTAGGTGTTGATGCAGATGATGCAATTCCAAGTGATAGAACTAAGCTTGTCTTCCTACTTTGTATTTCAAATCTCGATGTACCCCTTGTCTACTTGTAGGTACATATACTCGCATATTAACATTTATACTTTAAATGTATAAAGTTCAAAGCCATAAATGACATAACACTAATTTCATAACAGTGCAGATCTCACTGTTGTCCAGGAAAAGACCACTGCTAAAGCATTGTTTTCTGTAGTTGTCTGAAAGTAAGGCTTACTTAACTTTAGAAGTTCTGTTAACATTGAGTGGTAAATTGAGTATATCTCAAACCCATTCCAGCTCTACAGATTTGACAGAGATGAGAGCATAGTTTTTCTAGTTCTTGGTGTTATGTTGGAGGGTAATGTTATTGTATTTGATTCAGAAATTTTGCTTCAATCAAAAAACCCATAATGGCGAACTTTCAGGAGTCTCTTGTTTTCTATTCTAGACCTGCTTTGATGACAGTAGAAGATGGAGGGTATGAAATTTATGTTCATGTGGTGTCTGAGTTGATGGAAAAAATCTTTCTCAATATTCCTGCGGACTGGCTGAACAGATTAGTAGGTACTGTTTCATGAATTACTTGTGATAGTAACAGGCAGCAAAGTTCACAATGGAAGTAAAATTCTTTTATTGGCAATTCAGAATTGGGATGAGATTTGTTCTGGAAATATGACAATTGCTCGTATTGTATGAGACTTAGAAAAAACACAACCTGAAAGAGAACACTTCCACTGCTGTCCAGGAAACTCAGATGTTCAGAGTTGAGATGGTACGAACGCTTATGTTACATAACTAAGTTTTCGGTAAATAAATTGATTCCTTATATGCAAAATAGAATCTCTTAGCAGTTTTTAGAAATAGCTGACATGCTTTCATGATGTAAATAACTGAGTGGTGTTTCAGACAGACTTCCCTTGAGTCTTTACTTCTTGAGAGGTGTTTTACATGACTCGAAGGTGTTAGTTTAACAAGCAACAGTCTTAGCACATTGTTTTTTAAAAAAATTATTAAAACCAAAAGCTAATTTTCTATTCAGATGTTGAGCTACGCTTCCGGTAATTCAGTGTAGCTTTCATGGAAGTGGAACTTGCATGTTAGGGGCTATTATGAAAATAAAGAATAAATTGGGTTGTTCTGTCTCTTGCAGTGCCCTCTTCAAATATAACCTACAGCACAATAGTAGCAGATCTGTGTCACTTGCTGCTAGCAGATACGGGAGCGTCCTATCTGTTGGAAATCAGGAGCCATTTTGTGCTAGATGAAAACAGCTATCCTTTGCAAAAGGATTTCCATCTGCTGAATTTTCATCCTGATCTTTGAAGCGTTGACCTCTGCAGTAACTGAATAACAGACCACAGGAACACACAGATGGCCAACAGAAGAAAAAATGAATTAGCTCAAGGAAGCAAATCCTTTTAAAAATACCAAGAAAGGGTTTTGGTTTTAACTTAGTAAAAGAACCCAAAAGGACTGGTGGGGAATATCTCTTAATATCTGTAATACTGCTGCTGTGATACTGATAAATTGTCATAAAGTATATTTTTATACATAAATTTTTATCTTAAACTCTTACTGGGTGTCTGTTGTTCTTTTCTGCTCAGAAAAGTTCATGAGTATTGAGACTGAATTTTTCTTAGGTATGGCATGTTAGAGAAAGATGGCCACAATTCAGTAATATTTTAGTTGCAAGATTGTTGTCTGTCTTATCCTATAACTGTAACTTGTTTACGCCTTAGCTTGCTTTGCTGTTGTTGTTGCTTTCCTTCATTTAACAGCAGAATTTATGCTATTTACCCTGAGCAATTTTGCTGCCACTTTCTCCTGTAAAACAGAACTGTCTCACTGAATCTAATTTTGTGTATCTAAGAGTTGTTGCACCAATTTAAGAGGTTTTTAAACAGTTTAAACTCATGCATTCTTTTATGGGCCCTGTAAATGATTTAATTGTAGTATTTATCCAGCATTAGCTGGCAAATAAACTTAAATCACAAATTTAAGACAATTTTAATCAGTTTAACACTGGTCTGCAAAATTTTATCCCAACTTGATCAGATTTAGAAATTAATTCTTTTAAAGTCTTAGTATATTCTGATAGTGATTTTTATCAGCAGAAGACTGAGTAAATGACGACTGCACCTAACTTCATAAAGTAAGTCTCAGAACTATTACTCTGAAAGTGATTAAATATATAGATCAGTATCTCTCTGGTATAAATTGTTCCTCTTACTGAGGCTGGTAGAAGCTGTAGGGTATGAATTGTATTTGCTGACCCTTGCAGATCTTTACCTGCCCTGTTCTCATTTAAGAGATCAGTTTCGACATGCACTGTTTCAGCTGTCCTCAGGCCTCACACACAGAACTGTTCTCAAAACTGAATTTGATAAATCAAGTTGTCAAATGTATTATAATACAAGTAATATGACTGAACAGCTTTCATGTGCTGTTTCTTGGGAGTGGCTCCTTACAATTGAATAACTGTGTTTCTTGGTGCTAGTTTAGATTCTATTGTCTCATGTGAAACCAGTTTGGGACTCTTGGGTTTGTTGTTGATGAGAGCTATGTGTAAGCCATGTGTTTTCTTGTGTTCCGATAAAGGGGAAGGTATTAAAGTTTCCAATCAGTCTGGCAGCAGGAGAGAATCCTAAGGATTATTGGATGCCTTGAAGACATTAACTCTCAACTGAAGCTTCACCAGGTCACTTGTCTTATTTCTGTATTGTACTGACCAATGTGGCCAGATTCTATTGATCAAACAAGTTCGTGCAGCTCTGCTTCTTACGGCAAACTTGTTCTTCTGGTTTAAGCCCTAGCCATCTTGTGATAAAATAATTCCCCAGTATTTTTGTTATCCCCGAAACAGTCTCTGACGGTTTTGTCAGTGAGCATAGAAATGGTGAACTTATGCCAGCAAAATCAATTTCCTGCTGTGCCAAGATACCTGAGACTAGTATAAGACATACATCACAGTGACACTAAAAACTATGTTCAATACTAGCACCACTGGTGTGTAAACTGGGTGCAAATGGCAGGACAATCTCCAGAAGAAACTACGTAGCTCCTTATACAAAGGAAATACTACAGAGCCTCTGTAGAGCAATGACATGTCCATAGTGTTGAGCCTAGAGCAAGGGAGGAACCAGTCACAGGAGAGAATTGTAGTGTCCTCATCTGATGATCAAGAATGAGAACTTACTTTTGCTGCTGTTAATAAATTGTGATAATACAGAAAATCACAGGTTTGCAAAAGGAGAATTCAAGAGATGTGTAATGATTAAATTTCACCTCGCTGTAAGAGTACTTTGTGTCTTTAGTTTCATGAGACCTGGCAAAACCAGGATAACAATGCCCCTAACCCATCACCTTAGGGAAAGTCCTAAGCATCTGTGCCTCTCATACACTGTTCTAACTATGCTGTACTCAGTAGTGTCCGGTTCTAGAATGTGAATTTCTTAATGCCAGAAAAAACTATGTTGAAGAGTGATTTCAGTGTTTAGATTTAAATGAGGAATTGGCACCAATACTGATGCTGTATGAGTGTAAACATTCCAGGAGCATTTTGAGTTTAAGACTTAGAAAAACCAGACATCAATTACATTAGAGACATCTTAGACTGTTTTACATCCTGTCAATGTGTGGTGGTCTTAGGATGATTTGAGATCTTTGGGTAGAAGTCATGCCGTCTGGATTGGCGAGCTGTGTTTTGCTGACCACCACATTCTATGTGCTGTGGTTAGGCCTTTCCAGCTGACTTGGACCTGACTTGATTTTTTTTTTTTTTTTTTTTTTCAGTCAGATTATTGAGCATCCTTTAACAGTATTCTTTCTTGAAATTCAAGCTACAACTGTGACACCATAATCAATATTAACTTCCATAAATTTATGGTAATTCTATAGTTTCTTTGGTTCCTATCTTCACTTTAGTAATTCTGTGTAATATTTCTGGGTCCTACTCCCTTGTTTGCTACTTCAGACTTTCCTCCCTGCATTTCAAACAGGAAGCCATTCCACTTTCTGTGTCTCTATCTGGCATAGACTACTTCTGAAGGAGCTTTCTGATCCTTTGTCACCTGTAGTGCATCTTGCTCCCTTGCAGTTTCATTGGGCTGCTGCTTTTAGAATTTACTATTATATTAGGAACAAGCAATTATAAACTAACTTATCTAGTCTCTCATTTCCTCACTCAGAGGAAGGGTAGAGTAGTGTAGATGGCAGTGATCATTAGGCTTCTTAAAAGACTAGTATAGGTACCATTTTAATCGAGAGGATAAGGTAGAGGGAATATAAATAAATACTCTCCTTGAGTAGTGGTAGGGCTTCTTCTCCAAGATCCTATTCTTTAGAACAAGACTGTAAACATTCATGTCTGTTCTAAAATAGTGGTAAATTGCTGCTCACTGTCATTTGAAGGGGTGGTACTTTAAGTTACATGCTGGATTTATTGCAGAGCTTTACAAATTCCCATATTTGTCAATATTAATGGGAAGTATCAAGGAAGGTGTCAATTTTACCTATTATCTGTTTTACTCATTGCTTGTGTATTTCTTTGGGGGTTTTCTGTGCTATGCATCTTGGTAAAATTTTTAAATATATTAGAGGAAAAGAAGCACTGTTAGCTACTGAGAGGTCTTGCAGTTGTTCCTCCTCCTTCATCTCAATATAAGTCTCAAGCACAAGACCAGATGGATGATCTGTAAAAGGCAGTAGGTAAAACAAACTGCTCTATTATGTGACAATTGATAACTCTGTATTATAATTCCTTATTTAATAATGTTTCCTGCTTTACTGGATAACTTATTTGTTCAGGAAGAGTCAAAAAGGTCCTCGTTTATTTCACTTGGATGACCTTGAGCAAAATCAAGTACGTTGGTAAGTGCACTTAAATAGCTTTCTTTGATTTCAGGTGGAATTATTGAACACAGAAACTAGAAATATTGGTACTTTGATGTATAAGAAGCATAAAGGAAAGAGAACACATTAGTACAATGCATTGTTTTATTACTTGGACTGTATATCAAGTCAGACAAGTGACTTCCCACTTTAGAGGTATTTATGTTAATAGACAGTGTTCGTTACATGCATCTTCCCGCACAAGTTAATAAATCTGTCGGAAACTTATTTAACAGTTTGTTTTTAAGATCTCTAATGTTTATTGGTATGATTTAAATCATAGAGGGATATAATGTATTTGGCAAAATTGCTTTATCATAGCAATATAGTTGTCATAGAGCTTATATAGTTTTCTTTCCCAGATTGAACACGTTGTCTATCAGATGGATTTTTCAGTGGTTTTGTAGGAGTAAAATTTGAAAATGGCTGGTAACTTGTGGCCAGAGTGCATGACCAAGAACTGAAATTTACTAGTCAAAATAACTAATATTGGGAGATCATGTGTGTCTTTTCCTGTTTTGTTTATTCTGCTGCATATTAATTAGAAATAATTTTGAAGAGAGGAAAGAGAGTTCCAGTCTACCAGGGACCAAGTCTTCTCTTTGTGCTTGGGCAAGGAAAGAATTTACTTTTTTTATTCTTGACTACTTAGGAGTGTAAAATGGTCAAAGATTTTGCATCCTTTCTCATTAGATTATGAAAGATAGTGAGAGTTTTTCCATTTTAAGGCTTTTTTAAATCCATGCTGTTTACGTGCTATGGCAGAGAGTATGCCATCGTTTAACCAACTCCTTGGGCTTGCTGATCATTTCATTCCAGTGTTCTAGTTCTTTGCCACGGGTGTACATGAAAGGCCCAACTACTACACATCCTAGCACATGTGTTTCTAGAAAAAAAAGAAAGCAGTTAGTGATTAAAACCTGTGAGTGCTTCTTTGAAATCCTTGCCTCAATTAGGATGTTAACCTGTATTTGTAATGCATTTTACAAGCTATTTTTAAATCAAAATTTCCAAAATGATGAAAGACTTGAGTATTGATCCCGGTTCTTGTCAATCCTCAAAGCCAAAGCACCTGCCCAAAATCTCACCTAAACAAACTTTTTTAGGAGTGCACGAATCCAGATGAGGGTATTAATGTTTCATTATTGAGGTCAAATTTGCATTGCAGCAAAGATGTTTTTCTTGTGAGAAGTGGAAACACTGAATTACGATTTGCTTATCTAAGCAGAACTCCTTAATGGATTCTCTGACAATTAGTAAGTAGTGACCTTGAACATGAAGTTTTCTGGCAGAGAATGGGGATCTCTGTTCTTTCTCACTGCTTGAACTGCTGCGATAATTAAAATTCCTATTCCTCTTTCAAATTTGGTTAGGAACAGTGAATGTCTTCAAAATTTTGGAGGATTTGGGGATTAGACACACGTGTTCACAGAGCATAATTGCATAAGCTTGTTTTCTTAGGAATACCAGAATGAAACAAAAGTGCAGCACCTTGTGCTGACACTGACTAGCCTACAGTTACACGTTTTGCATTAAATTTATCTTCAGCATCTGAAAGAGAGACATACGCTTACTGCAAATAAGTTGTTCTGCTTCTTAAAGAAACAGTCTGTGAAATATCCCAAACCTTTTATGTTTTATGAAAAGGAATTAGTTCTTCCTAGGTTTAAATATCTCTGCAATATGTAAGAGATGTACTTGACTGTAATATAGCTTACTTTCTCCCTTGATACTCTGGAGCACAGATAGATCCAGGCTTGCTGTATCCAGCTCTGTCTGATCTGCCTTGAAACTGAAGGTTTCATTATACACTGGATTGGGAGATCCCAGAACAGCTGCTGTCTTTTTACTTTTGATGAATTTATTATGGTTCATTAGTGAGACTTTGACATATACACCTTTGAGAAAAAGAAATTCAAGAAGAAAATACATCAGAGGCAGTTGAGAGAAGGCTTAAGAAATTTCTCGCTTTCAGAAGTCAATATTAAGAATAAAATTAGATCATGAATGATTTGTGAAGTGCATGGCAATGCATAGCATCTATAGAGCAGGCAGTACACAAAGTATATAGGGTGCGGTTTTGCAGTGCCCTTTCCAATTTGAGAGCTGTTAAAAGGAGCAGTCATATTCTCACCCTGCATCCTTGATCTTGTATTCCTATACCTTCCCGTCATCTCATGGAGATTCTTTTGAAGGCTTAGTTTGTTGGGTCAGTAGTTAATTTCATAGATTTGATCATGATTGATCCAACATGAGGGAGGAGCCATGTCATAGAGCTGCACTTGGATATGTTTCAGGGGAACAGATTCTTCTAGTCAAAGAAGAATCCTTAAACAGAAGGTTTTACTAATGACTTTTAGCCCTGTGATAAGGGAGTCTGTAGAAAACTTGATGAAAAGATAAGTGATCTCTGCTTGCTTTTCTAGAAAGTACTATAAAAAATGTGTGAGTGTGGGAACAAGAACAACAAAACAATGTTGCTTTGCTTCCTGAAGGGAACCTGTATTGCATGGTGGTCTTATTCAGTGCATCTTTGACAATGAGATCCAAAGCAGCCTGAAATTTTCCATTCTCACTACCCTTCTACAAAATTCAGTGACAAGCATGTAGAAATTTCATCTTAATTGATGCCTAAAGATTTGTTCTCTTCCAGTGAAGCACTAATAGATTTCATGCTGCTACTGTTTGTTACTCCTTGCTATTCAGTTCATTAAGGTGCATCTGTATAGCAAAAATGACTAGAAATGTCAGGACTGAGACAGCATTGATGAACTCGTGTCTCTTGTTATTTCCACAGATCCAATAGGCTCTCATTGCTGTTTCTCAGGGTGCAGGATTGCCAAAACACTTCTTTGAGAGAGCTGCCCTGCTACCAGTGTGCTGTGTGTAAACAGTTACTATGTAAACTACTTCCACAAAGTCTGACTTTTCATTACTTATTACTACTTAATATGTTTAATTCAGTAATTTGAATCTAAAAGTCTCCTTACTGTCCTATACTGCAGATCTTCCATCAAGTAGTGTTGCACTAATCTCTAATACAGAAAACTTTATTCCAATTTCTTCAAGATTTATCACAGAGTCCGTGGACTCTAAATCGTACTTGAAGGGCATTATCAAATGAAATTATACCAAATTTATTTATTTTTCCTTTATTTTTCTTAGTAATATAGTCTGGAGAATCACCTCCTGGCAGCTTTTCCTTCCAGACCATGCCCATGGCTCTTGTTTATTATGATCACCTCAAGTATACCAGCACTAAAACAACATAGCAGATTAATGTTAGATTTGTAGAAAGAACCACAGGGAGTTCTGGCTGTGCTACAGAACTTCACAACCACCTGTAGGCAGAGCCATGATACATTAAGACGTGTTCTCTCTCTTGTAAAGCTGTTGAGATAATGCCAAATCAGAGTTTTGCCCTTAGTTCATGATGCTGCTTTGTTCATCTTCTGTGAACCAGTCATATTTTTTCTGGCCATCCTTCTTAGTTATTTGTTTTCTAAAATTAATACATTCTGTAACATTTCTCTTAACAAGTGCAGAGTTTGATTCTGCTTGTTGGAAACCTCTGTATTATCCTCATTTTACTGTGCATTTCTTCATTTGAGTTTTACCCTAAACAGAGCAAACCTATATCTGTCATTATGAATGTAGATTTACCCATTTAAACATCCTGGTAACAGCCCACTCCAAGAAACCTCCAAAAAAACCCTTCGCAGTTGATGTGTGTTTATAGAGAACTTAAACCTCTTTTCAACTGCTGGGTCTATTTTGCATTTATATAGTTTAGTTTCAAAGACCTTCAAAAAAATCACTACAGATTCGAATACAAGTTGGTTCTTCCTTCTATTTTTGCTTTAATTGTTTAGATTTTAAACAGTGTTTTCAGGTAATCTCTACACTCAGTGTCTCTTAGGCCAGGGATACGTGAGCACAATGTACCAGGAAAACTCCCACTGCAGTGAGGGAGAAAACTTGTGGCTCCATGCCATGGTCCTTTGAACAACAGCCAGGCTGTCCTAAAATGGGAATTTTTTCCCAGTTCAGTTTTCCCCAGGACGGTTGTTCAGCATAAGCGGTTGTCCTGCAGCTGTCTCCTCTGGGCTATTGCCTTGAGGTGACTCTTAATGTCATTATCCCCTGAAATGCCACCTTCTCTGGACTGGAGTGCAGCAAAGGGATGTTGCTCACTGTACTAAAGCAGGAGAAAAAAAAAGTGCTACTGATGACGTGAGACAAACTATTTGTTATGAAACAAAACCAAAACATAGCAGAAGTGAGCTATCAAAATCCAATTGCCCCAGTAAAAAAGCATGGCTTGTTTCCACTCAAATCACACGGATGTTTATTTGTTCTTTTCAGAGTCACTCACTGCAAGCCTGCGTGGGCAGATGAGGAAAGGAGCAAATTAAAACAGGAATTCTGGAGCTGATAGCAGAGAGGAAATCACACTTACTGGCAGCATGGTTCTCCTCCTGAAGCTTTAATCCCCTTGCCCTCAGAACCACTACAGTGAGACGGGCCAAGTAGTCGTTGTAGCTGAGGGAGAACTGGATATCGCCATACTCGGAAGGAGGCTTTGTGGAAGCAGAATAACACTTCTCAGTTATACCTGAAAAACTCTCTTCACACAGACAAACAGGGGGGGGAAAAGTTGTTCATACTAGTGGTTTCTGTCACACTAAGGCATGGGAGTGAATTGTAATGGCTTTACGCTGTTGTGACATTTGATAGAAGCAATTAATCAGTCTTCCTGCACTTTTGAATTACTGTTTCTTCCAGGTCATGCCTATTTTCTTGCCTCTTCTGCTTTTTTTCTGTTCTTACTAATTCAAAACAGAAGCCAATAACAAAAATACTTTCTTATGTAACTGCCTTTTAACTCATGTGACTTTCTGAGCTGTTGGGTAATCCTTAGACCACAGCTATGGATCTGCAGGTTGGTAAGATTGGAATTTTGATTTCAAATGCTTATCAAATACTTTTGTATTTGGGGTATTTGATACAACGTACTTCTACTTCAGCTGTGCCCCTCCAGTACTTGTAAGATGACAGGAGTTCCACAATGCCAAGCAGCCTGGTATCTCATACCTCCAAGTTTTCTTTCTCCAGATCTCTCCATATGACTAGTTTGTTGTCATCAGTTAATGGTTCATTTTTCAGTGGGAAGATAACTTGGCCTAGGAGATGATGCTTCTTCTGTTTATCAACATGATAAACCAGAAACTTCAGAGTCCTTTGGAGCAACATTTTACTGGAAACCTGTACAAGAAAAGAAAAAAATATATTATAAAACATTGGACACTACTCTAGATGACTTCAGAGAAAGAATTTTTCTATATGTTAAAGGTAGGTGAAGATTTCCTTTGATTATTTGAAATCCACTTTCTTAACTTGCCTAAAGTTTTAGCTATGCAGACGTCTAAAGATCCAAGCTAAAACAGAATGAGTTCATTTGAAAAACATGAAGATAGCTGGCAGTTTTTCAACTCATAGATCTAGTGTTATATGACACGTTTACTTCTGGACACAAATGGTTAGAAATCTGTAAACATTAAATTTTCAGTTGTCTGAAACAGACTTTTTTGGTTTTAAAGCTCTTGTGACACCTGCTGAAAGCCTCTTTGCATAGGGAGCCAAGCTCCTATCTTTACAGCACTATACAAATCGCATACCAGACATCTCGCGAGTTCTAGTGTCTAGCCCGCTTCCACAGCAAAGAAGCGAAAAGCTCTGAAAGCATTAGTTCAGTATTGGTTGCTTCTGGACTTCTAGAGCTGCTGGGCTGAACTGCTCAGCCATAGTTCAAACTGGAGTTTTCATCATTCCCAGGCACGTTCTGGAACTCTCAACTTTGGCCCAGACCACAAGTAAAATCAGTTCTGGAGCCGCAGACTTCAGTAGCCCAGGATTTCCAGAAGCCCCAGTAATAAATTCTATCTCCAGTGTAGAAGATCAATTTTCACAAAACACGTACTTTAGTGTGACAAGACAATATTTGCAAACAAAAATCTGCTTCATCAAAAGGAAAAGTACCTGAAAAACAAAGTTCTCATCAAACTGGGGGTTAAGGGTTTTGCGTTTTGTTTTGGACTGCAAGTAGCTTCTTTCATCAGGAAGCAAGTAGATTTTCACAAAGGGACTACAGGAATCGGCAGGAGGCTGCAGCTTTCTGACTTTGATCAAGGAGACGAGGAGCCTTTCTGACTCTTGCTCATATTCAACGGAGAACCAGAGGCGGCCAATACTGCCTTCAGGAAAATCCATCTCACTTTTGTCTTCAGGAAACTTGTACAGCTCGGGGTTAATGGTCCCTACAACATAAGCTCCGGCTTCATGAAATAAAAAACAAGCACCCTCAGATTAGTCTCAAGACCATAGCATGCATTTTTATAACAACTGCTGTATTAGGAGAAATCACATTTATCTCTTTATTAACAATCCATTTTTTGCATAAACTTTGTGTTTTAATTCTCTCTCCCTCAAACTTGGAGGAGTAGTTGTAGGCTGCACCACTTTTCTTTTATTCCTGTGACTGTACCTTGATAGTTCTAGGTATTCATTGTTGCAGTCTGCAACTGGTCACACTGCTGTTTCTGGGGACAACAATTCCTGAGTCACGCTCATGTTGTGCCTTTACAAAACACGGAAGAGATTGCTTTGTCTGCTGTATGTGCAGTGGGACCAGAAGGGCTACATTCCGGCTCAGTTCCTATATATAAAAATATATATATACATACAGTGTTCAGGGCTTCTGCTGTGTAACATTATATCTGTTATGTGCCCAATAAACGTGTTTAATAATAATGAAGTTGCCTAAAAAAGCACCTGTAGAGTCTCGTTTTTGCAATGCCATACCCAAAGAATGAAATGATGACCGTGGCCCCGACTGAGGAATCATGTAGGGTTCAGTGTCTTCCTGAATTTGTTCTTCGTTTGTCAGGTTAACCCAGCCTCGCCCATGCAGTGTTGGTGGAACGATAAACGGAACGCTTCTGGATCTGCTCAAGAGAACAACAGCTACTGACTCTTCTGGTTTAAATATGGAAATCAAACTTGGTTACGGTATTAAGTTTACTGTCCTTACCTCACAATTTTTTAAAAGTTCTATGGAAGTACATAGGTAGAAAACATAAATACCCATTGTTTTGCAATTGATTTTACTTGTATAATGTCTAAAGGTCCACTGAGGGACATTAGATCTTCGTTCTTCAGACAAATCCCTCACTTTTTCCATTTCTTCTCCTTTAGAATTGATCTTTTAAAGGAAAAGAGGAATTAACTGCAGCTGCTTGTTTTAGAGCCCCAAATCCCCACAGGAACTTTCTGAGAGTCTCCTTTCTGAACTGAAGTCCTATCGTTTGGTCTCATAATGAGGTATCTGAGAGCCACCAGGAATGACTCTGGAACACAGGCCGAATTTTTCTAGGTAACAGCTATCCGTGCACCAATTACACTTAAATGTATTATCTCTTTTTCATAAATGAGAAATAATTATTGCACTCAAAGACTTTTCCTAAAGGGACAAAACAGAACATGACTGTTTTTATATAATTTAGGGGTCTCATTTCTGTAATTTTCCTAAAGGGACAAAACAGAACGTGACTTTTTTATATAATTTAGGGGTCTCATTTCTGTACACGCATATATTTAGATCACCCCCTCACTTGAGGTTTGACAAGTTGAAATAAATTACCAATAATGTATGCTTTAAAAATAAAACAAAAATATATACCTTGTGCTTTTTAGTTGAATTTCAGAAGTTGACTGATCCTCAAAAATGGCATTTGCATTTGCTTTTTTGACAAGACTGGTGAGCTCTTCATAAGAAAGGAGGCAGCAAAATTTCTTCCAGAGCAGGTATGCAGTTATTCCAATGAGAACAAACAAAAGGATCCCTCCTATTACGCCTCCAGCAAGAGCAACTGCTTGTTCTGTTTGAACATAGAAGCACAAACTACCATAGGGGGATCAAAGTTATGTACATTTGGGGGTAGACAGGAATATTAAAGCTGACAAATTTGTTTGCTTTACATTTCAAAATGAGTTTTAAATGAAAGATTCTGCTCACATGCACTTTTTTGTATTTGGTTATAGCATGATGCAACACCTGAAGATGTACAACATTGGCAGTGAGAGATTAGAAAGTGTTCGGATATGCTGGCAACGACTGCGATGTAAGAGACTATAGACGGGGAAAAAACTCCGACCCAAGGAGTTGTTTGGGCTCTTATTTTACATTAGCACAAGCATTTCCCTTAGCATGGCAGAAGTGCTAGAGCTTTCATAATGGGAGAAAAAGAAAACCCGGGAGCACACCTAATACAAAAGGTACCATTAATTTTGGTTCTTCCAACCATTTATGTTGAATTGAGACTAGATCCTGGCATGAGGAACAAAGTAAAGCTCTGGGTTGTTTTCTTTCTAAGGATGTATGTGTTTCCTGATCTGTAAAGTCAAACTTAAGTATCCACTAAACACTGTTTCCTGAATCTTGATTACTTCAGATAAAACCAAATCTTGTATAATTTGGGGTTTGGTTTTTTCACACTAATAGAAGTTAATAAATGTCTTTAATATGAAGACTTCTGTTGTGAGAATTTCTCACTAGACTAAGGGTAGATGATGGATAATGGGCTCAGTTCATTTTTTTTCTCACGTTTGCTGAATATGTAAAAGGCTGGAAAGACCGCTTCTGCGCTGTATCTTATACCTGGCCTGGGGTGGTGGCCTACCACGGAACTAGTACTGGTGCACTGAGATGTGACTAGGTCTCAGCTGACAAGTGGTCCTACCAGAGCATCCTCTGGCTGAAAATGAGCCTCAACTGCAGAATTATCTTCCACTCCGCAGCCATGGGAGGCCGCCCCGGATCATCAGAGTACTGGGTACTGCCAGCTCTCAGCGTCTCCCCTGAAACTGAAGCAACAAAGCAACCTGGCCTTCTCTCACAACTGGTACTGACTTTTTCCCTCTTTTCTGCTTCTAGATAGAACTAATTATGATTATGCTTTATTCCTTTCTCCCTTTTATCTGTGCTTGGTAGATACGTTGCAGTTAGCCACCTCTATGTGGTGGTTCAAATAAATAGAGACAACACAAGCACAAAATAATCATCAACACTACTAGTAGTTCTGAATAAGAATTCAAAACTAGTTTGATACTTTCATTTATTGATTAAAGTAATACCATTAAGAGTATGGGAAGTGACTTGCAAATACATGTATCACTGATCTTTTTCACTGTTGCCATGTTGCAATAAGTGATACAAAACGTCCTTCAGCTACAGAACACTTATGTAAATACTTTGTGCTATAAAATTAACTTGGCCATAGTCCACAAAGGCCTTTATCTGACCCTATCTCATTTTCCTGCATTTGGTAGAGTTGTAGGAGCCAACTTTTTTTTGTAGCTCCCCTCCAGGTGTGTTGCCTTAGCTCCCTGCAGGAACTGGCTGGCTGCTTCCCCATGACTCATAATCCCTCATGTCTCCCAGCACCATGGAGCAACCACCCTGATGGTGGCTGTACCACAACAGCAGGCGCTTTGCCGTCCTTGCAACAGGTAGGCGGGCTGAATACGTTTCAGCATTTAGCCAGGCTGTTAGTACAATAGATTTAGTACAGCGAGACTTACTCTGAGGAACAGGGAACAAGTAGCAATTTGGTATGGGTTAATAGTAACAGAGACAAGTCTGGTTGTGCTACACCGGTAGCTCAGTTTTCTTTCATAAGAATGCACAGTATGAGGAAAAGCCTAATGAAAGCAGTCCTGAGCATGGAAGTTCCGTGGGTGCGTTCCTCTTGGTTTTGTAGGGCATTGCTCGAGTATGTCTTCAGTCAGATTGCCGTTTAATTACAGCTTAGAAGCCCTGATGCAGAAAAAATGCTTTCCTTCAATGCCCATGAACATAACAGAAATTAATGGTTCACTTCCTACTGGTGTACTATGGACAATACAAATGTTTGTATGGCTGGTGGTTCTACTGCCTGACACAAGTATCGTAAAGGTAAACATTTCAAGCAAGCTCAACAGGCCTCTGTCCGTTTAACTCGTCCTCTCCATTCCCGAGTCTTTCATGCTCTCGGCAGCAGTGCTGTGTTTCCCCCTGACCGCTTGTGACCATTTATCGTTCAGGACAGTAAGCTGAGGTGTGCTGCAGTGCAATACATAGTAGAGCACCTGTGCCCTGATTTTTGGAATAAGGAGGAGTTTCCAATTTCTTTGTTAATGAGTTTAATGTACTGAATTTGTTCCCGCTGCCATTGGCTCAAATTCTGATTTTTTCATTTTTACACAGTGGTAGATAGAAGGTAAAGTTTTACCCATTTTGGTAAAATTACCTATGATTTAACGAGGCTAAGGAGAATTTAACTCACTTTTGGTCCATCTTATCCAATTAGATCAGCGACAGAACCAGTAGCTTAGGGCACAACGTAGCACAAGTCACAAAATCAACCACTGAAGTAAGTTAAATCCATCCTGTGCAGGGAGAAAATACGTTTCTTTTCAAATAACTACCTGTCATCATGAGAAACTGATGTATTGTATTTTGCTGTGGTACAGGATCACGGCAGCTGGAGATACAAGAGACCTGTTGGACCATTTCATCTCCATGGGGCCTGTGCTGGGGTCTGTCCGTCCTTAATAGGTACCAGGTTTATCCCAGCACAGAGGAATGTTGATGGTCATGTGTCTCCTTTGGGACTGGATCCCTTTTTGCTTAGTGTCCGATGATAACGCTTTTAACAACCTTTTCCTAAACTTTGCAGCAAGCCTTTGGGAGTTACGACCAGGCGGTTCTCCAACAAAAGCCTTAATCCCTGTATAAATACTCAGATTTACTGATATTTGTAGTATAAACATTTGTACAGTATAAACCGACTTATTTGGGGTGGGGGTAAGCTCCTTGTGCTTGCTGCCTCTGTCTCGGGGAGCCCAGTTCTCTGAGGGCCAAGTGCTCTGGGCGCAGAACAAGGTGCCTGGCCG